>CABFVX010007054.1:17687-34369 GCA_902151425.1 Timema shepardi
TCGTCAAGGCTTTGTACAAGTTTTGGACTCTGACTCCTTTCAATACGAAGGTGATTGCTACCTGAGATAAAGGTTGCAGAGGATTAGAGATGTGTTTGCCAACTCAGGCCCGCTCTTTGGAAGGGCGAGGAGTAGAGGGGGGCTCTAAGGTGCCAATAGCTCTAGCAACACTGTAGATTTGACTGAGCCACAGAGACAAGGTAAAACTCAATTGCTTTCTTCAGTTACCGTCAATTGGGGGCTGGCGCTGAATCGACTCTTCACTTCCTACGACCATTGACCGGGCCCTTAAGGTGGGACGGAAGAGGTCGCGAGAAAAGGGCAGTGCTTTTGTATTTTTATAGCAAAACTTTTTTGACCAAAATAAATAAAATTTTGCTCTCAGTACAAATAAATAGTTTAATTATCTTCGCATGATGACCTCATAATCTCTGGAATATCTGTCAAGGGTGTCATGACCACTTTTTATTAACATTTAAAAAGTTTGTCATCTAATGCCACTATGCTCATGCTAGTATTTGGTAACTATTGCTATACCCATGTGAAGAAAATTAAATTATTTATTTGTACTGAGAGCAATATTTTATTTATTTTAGCAACAAAAAAAAGAGTTTTTCCATAAAATATGCAACAGCACTGACCTTTTATAGAGCCCCCTTCCATCCCACCTTAATACTTAATAATTAGTTATTTTAGTAAGAGAATAATAATCCTCGTAAAATAATCTGTTATTTCAAATACAAATACAAATTATGTATTAGTGACATTCTATTTCCTAACAAAAATCTCCCTTCGTTTTATACACATAATCTCAAAGCGTGTTTTGTTTTTCCAATTAATGGAAGAAATGACAGAGCATCAAAACCGTGTATAATTTACTGTAACCTTTCATCACGTGAACAAAGAAGCAATTTTCTTTCCCACCACTACAGGTCTTTTTATGTTATATTATTATTTTTACGCAAACTCTTTACTCCTCTCTGTTTGTAAATATTTTCCTCCCTCCTCGTCCGGCTATGTGGAGCACGGTGTAGAGTTAATAACGGTATTGTCACTCAATGTGCTTGTTTGTCTGTCCGGTCTCAAAGAACAGAGGACACTCACCACCTGACGTCACCTGCAAGCCGCCAACTATTCTCTGATCAAACCAAACACCCTCCTTCTTCCACCTCGCCTTCTACAATCTCACATCAGACGCGTCAACTTCAAAAATATATTTTACAAGAACTTTACATGTTTCAATATGATTCAACAAAATAATATGTTGTGAACAAAATGTAATAAACAAATACCAGCATGGACAGGCTCACGGATTAAAATGCCTGGTTTTCCGGGAGTGGGGATAGGAGGAGTAGGTTTTCCGGGAGTGGGGATAGGAGGAGTAGGTTTCCGGGGCTGGGGATAGGAGGAGTAGGTTTCCGGGAGTGGGGATAGGAGGAGTAGGTTTTCCGGGAGTGGGGATAGGAGGAGTAGGTTTCCGGGGGGGATAGGAGGAGTAGGTCTCCGGGGTTGAGGCTTTCAAACAAATGTGTGCACTCGTGGTGGTTTTTCTTTAAATGTTTACTCCTCTTCCTTTCAATCAAATGCGGGTACTCTATCTTGCGATCCTACCTTCCTCATTTTTACACCATTACCTTAATATTTTTAGCACCATGTTTTACTACCCGTTCGGGTTATACGCCTAATTACTAATTAAAATAGTGGTTTTAAGTATTACGGAGGTTACATTTATAGGAAGTGTACCCACATTCACGTGGAGAACGAGTGGAAAATCATTTTGGAAAAAACCACATATGTACAGAGGGGTACGAGCTTATGTCAGATGTCTTTAGGGGGATTAGTGAATATTTATTTCAAACAGGTATTTCTAAAATCAGATGTTTCATGTCAACAAATAGCTGTCAGAGTTTTTGGGCCATCGAAAGACTTAGAGAAGAGACTCAAAGCATTATTTTAGAGTATTTACCTAGACATTTTACATTGAACTTTATTTTTTTCCAGGTTTCCTCTTATTTCAAATTCCACATTTTTTCCCATAAATTGTTATTTTGTGTTAAGTACAGGGTTGAGTTCGAAGCCCGTATAGGATGCTGGTATGGAGACAAGAAAACGGGGTGGTTGGCGCCGAAGATTCAATGAGGAATGGGTGTGAGATTTGTCTCCTGAGTTTTCAAAAGTTTTTCTACTATTTAAATTAGCTGACCGGCGCCGTAAACCACTTTAATATTACAACCCGTAGTAGGAGGACAGTGAGAGACTTTGAGGAGACAGTTTGTACTAATTTAGAATTGTTACCTGTGTACAACACCTAGACAATCCTGGGCCACTGGGTCAGCAGTGAGAGCTCTGTCAACAGGCTACCCTGGGAGGCCTGGTTTCACTCAAGGGGAGTGCTCATTTTTGTAACATATATTTGGTTCAAAATAACCATGGTCACTTACCAATACCAGTCCCTCTTCGATTTTGTGTGTAGGTGAAACACCCAGAAGGTACCCCACGATATTATTTAAGATTATTAATCTATTATTACTTATATTTCATATTTTAAAATTACTCTTACGCCCCCAGATACCCAGACATTGACTATTTCAGCAATAGAATTTCTGTTTAATATTATGAGTAAAGAGCTCGTCTAAGCTAGTTTGTAAATATTGGAGGTTATTGGCCTGTGTATTTACAAGTGAACTCTAAATTTTAGGAATGATATAGTATAAGTCTTTTCAATCTAAAATTATTTTTACGGGGCAAAGTTGGGACCGATATAATCGGATATAAATGTAAAAGTGTTTTAAAATTATATTTTTGGAAAATAAAACAGGTGAATATTAAATTATATTAAATACTAATGGATCGTTGCGGTGATTATGCACTAGAATTTATTCTAAGGTTTTTACTAGGAAAAGCTCTATATAATAAGCTCTCACTCCACTTTCAAATACAAAGTTTACTCGTCAAAAGATATCATCTTTACGTGAATATTTATTAAATTGGTTTGATATGGCATAACATATTATATATAAGTTGTTATGGGAGTAGTATTGTAACGTACAGTAATGTATACCTACAGGGTTACGTTAGTTTTTTAAAGGGAAACTACAACCCTTGAAATAATTATCTTAAAATAGAAAGCGTTCAGGGTTGACTTTTCAAGGGGGCAGCCTTCCTGAAAATCCACTGTATGAGACTGAGATCCCTCAAGTAAATCTGGGAATGGCGCTCATTATTTGGTAGTCAATCGGTACTGAGGTGCACACCGACTCGCTTCTCCGTGGTCCAAAGTAGGCCGCACTCTTGTCTGGCATTTGAAAAATGATCGTTTCAAGCAGATTCAAGATGGCAATTGCGAGTTGTATCGGCAACAGTACATTTTCCTGTCATATGTCAGTCCTCAGGGGAGGATATGGTGTTGTTGAGGAACTTTCCCTCCCTCCATAAGGCAAGCCAATAATTATATTGCTGACACACTGCATGGCATTCCCTGGGATAATTGGTGGCGATGTGGATTACAACCTTCTTGAATCCCTCAGTTTTATGTGCCACATTGTGTGCAGAAACAGTTTACGTCGATGGGGCAGAAAAGAAAAGGTTTTAGCCAAATACACGCCTACGCTATATTTGGTATGAACCCCTCAAATTTGGTGACACCACATGCATGACACATAGTTCTGTATGGACTTTCTGCTCGGCCACCATAGTTTGTGGACTTCTAGACTGGCTGATTGAAGATGGCTGCAAACACCATCAGATGTGCCCTGGAAACAAACCTGTAATGTACGTTGGGGTGTTTTCCCTAATGATCAACTGACAAAAAAAAGTGCATCCTACGACCCTCGTAATCAACACTGATCCTTAAACCAAGCCTGGGGTGTATTTGGCGGCCATCTTTATTGATAAAAACTGTGTTGGAAAGTACTAAGCCAGCTATGGAATTTCCCCAAGTATAAAGTCGCATTTAGTATTTTTACGCCAAAATGTGTCTAATTGGTAACACGGTACAACTTAAAGGCATAACATCATAAATTGGCGGTCACTATTGTCTCATTTACCTTTTTCCCCGCTACCAGAACATTCCTATTAAGAGGTTTCTCGGCATATTATCCCCAACCAATTACATAAACAACCACACCAAGGTGTTGCGATATTACAACTTATGTTTAAAGACGTCGGCATCCTACTGACCTTCTAATGGCTACGTTAAATCATTTTGCATTTTCCATCATCATCCCCCCCCCTCCCCCGTCATTAACAGTTGATATAATAGAACGTCCCCACAGCGAGTCGTCCAAAATATTAATTAGTCTGCTGGCAGTCACACATCATCGAAAGTCAACAAGTACCCTAAATATGTTACATGATCAGATTAGGGATGGTGAAGGCAGTCACCATAACCGGTATTTAATACGGATGTTTCACCTGGATGAAGTTGACGGCAAACTTGTCATCATCGGCGTGAGTGTCAAGAACAAATTATTTCTCGTTTTCCAGCAATAAAAATTCGGAGGAGTTTTATTCGATGTTTAACCGCACAGTGTGTCGAGAGCTGATCAACCCAAAGGTAATTATATCAAAGTTTTTCAAGTTGACCCAACCTCCTCAGAAGATTAGCTTAACTAATGATGAAATATCTTGGAGACATATAGGTGGGACCATATGGTCCCCGAGCTTGGAACGTTTATATGAGGTGTGGGACCTCATCGACTGGAGGGCTATGTGGTTGACACCCGTTTCCTGAGAATCTAAATATTGTATCGACAAACTCGTCGTGGGTATCTGCTTACAAGCTGGCAGAGACCATAGATGGCATTGATCTCGAACAACCTACGGTGGAAACACACATCAGACACCTTGATCTAATCAGTGCTACCGGCTGTTTCTGTAATACGCCTACCTTAATTAGGCTAACCTAAAAAATAATATAAACACATTTACTATGTTTGCTTTTATTCTGCATTTATTATTTACTCTGCATTTATTATCCACACCAAACTAAAAACAGAATGTGTTCCACTTCCGAACGACTCGAACAATTATTTAGAACTAGTACAAAACAAAAACACAAATTATTTAGAACAACAGTACCATAATAAACAAACTAATTTATTTAAACGTGTTGAACAAATTTATTTTATTAAATTCTACCATCCATAATCGATTATTTAACATCCTGAGTGTTAACGATGACTGACGTACAACAGATCCCCACACAGAAAGGACCAAAACACAACAACAAATATAACACTATCTGAACACTTTATACCCTTATCAGACGATAGAACATGTAAATTCGATTTGCTGATTTTTTACCGGGTTTTTTCCCTCACCCTTCACTTGTATGTAAACTTGTCTCCGTGTCCGACTCCCGCGGTGTATACCGTGGCGTCCATTTACCGCGCGGATGCTGCGCTGTACCATTAACAATTAATACTCGGCGATGCAGTATTTTTTAATCGTGTGACGTCACACAGCAGAATAGGGAGGGGTGGGGGACCCGCCGTTGTGTCTGGGAAGTGTATGGGAACCAAAAATAAAATGAAAAATACTAGGTCCCCCTCCCCTTCCCATCCCTCCTTCGTTCATTTTCGTCCCATCCGACCTGCAGACTGACTGACGTTCCGTTAAGGGGATCAGCACGGGAGAGTATTCTGTGGGTGAGGGGAACGATGGGAGTGGGAGGGGGAACAATGGTCTCTAGTGATCGGCGGAAATTGACATAAACCACCAAACTATATCAACCAATAAAATATCAATCAATCCGATGATCGATACCATCCTTTTTTTCAGTTATGTTTTTTATTTATTTTAGTATCCGTTTGTAGCTCTTTTTGTGGTATGTGATTAAGTTTTGATTCTGTTTTTATTCACCCCCTCCCCTTTTAGATTCCAACCATCCCTTTCACTTCCCCACACCTCTAGTTGTTTTCAGGTACAACGGCCCAGAATAATTAGTTGTTTTTTTCTGTAAAATGAAAATAACAATTGAGTTAAAACATAATTTGTGGAATCGCAAATATCAAGTTCGAGCACATGTCATAAAAAACTTCTTCTATAATCATATCAAGGTTTTTCATTGATAAATGTATAAAACGGAATTGTTAAAGTAGTTTAATATATAAGTGCTATTATGTATATATGTTTGCTCGGCTACGTACCTGCGAGCAGCTGTATCTTGTGCGTTTCCAATCATGGGAGACTGTCAGTCAAGTAACTGGATAATTTAGCGCAATATTCACAAGCAAATGATCACTTTTAAATAAATTGTGTGGTTCTAAGAAAGGGTTCCTAGCCTAGACATATTTAAATAAAATTAAATAAATATGATACAAAGTTAAAATTTTATTTAACTATATTGGTAAAATATTCTTATCTTAAAATCAAAACTTAGTATATTTGCTATTCTTGACTTTCATGGCTAGTCTCGTCTCACTACCTGTTCAGGTTATACGCATTTATACTAATTACTATGATGAGTTAGATATGAGGAGGGTTGAATTTAGAGGAAGTGTACCCACATTTGCATGGAGGGAAAGGAAAGAGGAAAACAATTTAAGCGAAACTCCCTCAGTACACCAGACCGGGATTTGAACCTCAATCTCATTGTCACTGGTAGTCCAGTATATTGTGATAATGACACTTTAGACCATGTGGCCACTGAAGCAAGTTTTCCCCTTAAAACTGTGTAAATCCGATGTAGTGAAATAATAAATATGCCTTGCATTATCTTCTGGTTCAAGGTAAATTGTTTCGAAAGAGTCAAACAAATACTATCAATATTGAGCGCTAAAAAATGTGTTTGTATTTTTTTTAAAGTTTCTTCATTCCAAGTATTCTCCTAGTGTTGCAGAGGAATTCCGATAGTGTGTAGTTTGCATGGCGAGATGAAGCTTGATATAATAATAATACAATGAGATTAGATCATAGGACTAAATATATAAAATTAATATAAATTATGTTTGTTTTTAAGATTATATTTAGCGTCACACCTGGAATTACACTAGGTAAAAAAAGGGGGCGTTGCTTCCCGTTGTCTTGCTCTTTGTCAGTGTGTCTCACATCTTAAGTTCTTGATTACTAGACCTCTGGACCAACTTAAATCTTAACTAATCAACCTAAAATGAAAGGCTCTTTCTATGTTCACTTTAAGAAAATCAGGTGAATACTATACAAAACACAATACAACACAAATTATTACCCTACTGAAAAATAAGGATTTACACAGCATAAATATTTATTGTTCCCATTTCATTGAATAAAACAAAACTACTCTACCTCTAGTGCATGTTTCTGAATAATTCAAAGCTAAACATTTTTAGAGACTACTTAAATAAGCTACTATAATGGCTATACTACTCATTTAAAAAATAATAATTTCATGGCAACTGACTTGTTTCCAAGTATGGATATAACAAAATAATTATTTTGGTAGTGTTCTCATTCTTTTCACTATATACATATTTAGCGTGCTTGGGGTTTTATCTTTCTGGTCGAGTAATTCAAAAACATATCGAGCTTAAGTCAAGCTCGAGTATAGGCTATTCATAATTTTAAAATGTTAATAGCATAATACATTTTGTTTTATTTTAAAGTAAAATTGAATATTTAAAGTGTTACCAGTCAAACCAAACATCAAATGTAAGCTATCATGGACTCGCTAGCGAGTATTATTTTCTTCCGCGGATATTATCAGTTGAGATTGTGAGTTCTTGGGCGACTTTAGAGGCCAATCCTGGAGCTACAAACTCTCCCACAGTGTTGGCGCACGTTGTCTTGCCAGTCAAGATAGGCTTTCCCATGATAATGAATTTAAGTTTTACTCCGCGACTTTTACAAATATAGCGTTGAAACAAACACCTTCAACTTTTTAATAATTCTAAAATTGACCCCACAGTGCCACAAAATTATAATTTTTTATCTTTAAGTAGTTTTTTAGTAAACGTATTTTTTTTATAAATCCTCTACAACTCAGGCTATTTGTCTTGGTCACGAAACTGTCCTGTAGGAGTCCTCTTGCCAGGATGTAGATTAAAAAAGTCCGTGGTTGCATATGTTTATAAAGAATAGGAAACGAGAAAAAGGTCAAATAAAAAAACCAAGTCAACGTTTTCAAGTCGCAAATATTAAAGTGACTGTGTAAACTCGTCAGAGGAAGAGGGAAAGGGTTATAAACATATAGACAAGATCACTCTCAGGCTGAACTTCTCATTCCCCCCTCCCTCACTTTCTATTTTGCACATTGGCGTTTAGATGTGATAGTGCTTAAACTGCTTAGGTTCGTCAAGTTAAGATGCAACCCGCTTCGCAACATAGCTTTGGAATCTCCAGGTAGACAACCTCGTTAAGGGTCGACTCTTTCCTAGCATTACGATTGTCAGATTGGTGTCTTCATTGTTGTTGTAAATGTAAATACCCCATATTTAAAATTATATGAAAACAACACACATTCTTAAAATAAGAATGTAATTAACTTTAATACATAGTAAGTAATTTTGTAAATAAAGTTTAGAAAATCTAAATATTGGCTTTTAAATTGGAAATAACTAAACATGATTTAAAAATAAGAACAAAACTCAAATAAAAATAAAGCTTACAAAAAAATAGTTAAAAGGATTTCATCGCTCATGTCCTTAAGAAATTAAAACTACAAAAAATTGTAAGGAATTAATATTTCCCCAAAATAAGCCTTCTTTAATTCCAGCTACCCTATATGAAAATGTAAGAATCAAAAGCCATTAGAAATTTGAAATTATTCACATTATGTTTACTAGTCCTTAGAATAATAATCGCACATGATCACTTCTTCTGTTTCAATTCCATTCCGCTATGTGCAGCTGCGCATGCGCCTCATATAGTTTCTCTCTATTAATTTATCTTAATACGATATTTATTCTAATTCAATACTTGATGCTTATAAAAGTATATGTTCATACTTTAAAATGAAAAATAAAATGGTTGAAATAATAGTTTTTGTATAGACTACAGTATGAAATACTGATACATTATTTAAATATCGTAAGCTTGGTCAAATATGTATTGCACCGTTTATCGGCGCTGATTTTAGACAGGTTAACCAACATATTAGTTTTGTAGTTAAACGTATTAATATAAGTTATTACAGTAGAATAGAACTATTGGAATCAATCAAATCATTAGG
This sequence comes from Timema shepardi, assembly GCA_902151425.1. NCBI lineage: Eukaryota > Metazoa > Arthropoda > Insecta > Phasmatodea > Timematidae > Timema > Timema shepardi. Next base: position 26,836 of record CABFVX010007054.1, read on the forward strand.
TCTAATAATAATTTAAATTAAAATTTAATTTAGCCTTGCCACTTAAAAACTCGCCTACTCCTACGAATAACAAGTATCTTAGATAACTAATACAGTTTTAACCAGGCGTTGCATCTTAGCGTTGTTTTCTTGAATCTTCTTTAGAATACAGTTAAATTAAAACCAGAGATGCCATTTTGCCATATTAATATAGACTTTATTTAATTCAGAACGAAACAGGATTTAATTCCTAGTCCTAACAATCATTTCGCTGTTATCAAATTAAAAATGCAAAAAATCTTGGCTTTACACTAGAATACAATTTCTGATTCAAGCGTAATCATCTATCTAATATTCCAATTGATCGTTGTTGATATGGACTCTTTGGTTCTGAGGTCATTCAAAGTGACTAAGGTCGATTAGTGGCCAACTCGCATAACACATATATATATCCCGGCGTAGGTCTATCATAAAATCGATATCACTTCGATTCTGCCACTATGAGCAGTAGCGCTCTACTAATTCACGTGAATAGTTTTATTATAATGTATTCTCTTGAAATAGTTTCCAATAGCTATGGTATTGAAGAATTTTCCGTTAGATACTTTGTTGAATAATTTCTCTTGATATAGTTTTGAAGTATATCCATTATTCACTGTCTTGAAACATCCATATTGATTACTTATTCGAAGAAGCTACGCCAGCAACTAGGCTTATCATATAATTGGTTCCAATAGTTATTGCCTTGAAGTGTATCTGTTAACTACTGTCAAAAGTTTAATTTTCTAGAAAACAAATTTCAAGCATAAATGGGCTAGGTATACTGGGATTGTTTTGACAATCCCATTGCTTAAAAATCAGTCCACCTAAATATGGTGTCACCATAATGGCTTTCTATCCTTACTTATAGTAAATTTAGGCTCAGGTCCCTCTTAATAAACCTAGTCATTTCATCCCCTCAAATATATGTCCTATATTCTATGCAGTGGTTTAAAAAAAGTAAACAAAGTGCTGACCGAAAAATACATTTTTTTGAAAATTTAATTAAGAATTTTTCGCAAAATTTCAACAGTAATGATAAAAAAAAGATATTATGGTTTAAAATATAAATTTTTTGGGAACGAACACTCAAATCTTAAATGCCCTTTCCATGTGTTGCAACTTTAAGGTGGCCATCTACCGTAGTGCTGAGATGTGTTGCAGATGTCCAGAAATCCTCCATTACTGTGGTTTACCATTTCAAAATATGGTTCAAGCTAAAATTGAGGTGAAATGAATAGACACATCCCTTGTCAATAAGATAATAAAAACTTACATTTTAATGTGATCATAGTATTTTAATGTAGGCTATTTGAAGTATTTAACCTGCACTTTTTAAACCGACTGAGTATATCATCATACTACTTATAAGCTAACTAAATGTAAAAAATACACAACATCCGACCCCCGGCTATTAATTCATCATTGTGAAAGGACAACCCCACATTTCACCAATGAGCAACTTTTTGGTTATGTCAAGAATCGCTTTTCTCAATATACAGACTCGCTTCTGACTGAGCTAATGTGTCAGACCTGTGAAGAGATTTGAAATATGACATTGATTGCTATGCTCTGTGGCGGGCACATATGTTCCTATTATCTCAATGTTTCTGTAACAGTGTATATTATGTCGCCTATGCTCTTTGGTGGAGTGTTTCCACAACAGTGGATATTATTTCGTTTCCCAAACATTAGTAGTTGTTAGTAACGCCTCTATTTTAAGATAAAGAGAGTGTAAGTCTCGGTTCATCAAACTATTTATTTTTTATTGCTTCAGAACTGAAATTCTCTTAAGACAAAGGTGGGCCAACTTTTCTCCCCGACGATCACATGGACATTTGTAATATCTCTAACATGTGATAAAAATCTAAATTTACCAAATAATGAATTTTATTTTCACACAAAAATACATTTATTAGTCATATAACTACCGTAAACACAAGCTTATGCTTGTACACATATAACATTATAAATGAGCTTGTTCATATGTTCAAATACACGCATTGATTATATATTTAATTTGTCATATTTGTTAGTAAAATCACGAAATTTTAAATTAATGTGCAGGCCACACAAAGTAACGTTGCAGGCCGTAGTTAGAAATACTGAGAAGCGACAGACGATGAGCTTAGCAATCAGCCGGTATACAATTATGGCTAAGCAATGGATCCCTCCTGATTATTATCATGAATTTTGTATAGTTAATGTGCAATTTTTGAGCCCACCTATTATATAAAAAAACTATTTATAAACTAACTTAATCCTAATATAGAAACAATATTATGTACGCCAGCCATGAATGCGGCACTGGAAGGAGAGGACCTAATTAAACCAATAATATGTGGGGAACCAAAGCTGGGACTCTTAAACTCAGCAACAGAGACGTTTCAGACCGAGCTAAGATTTCAGGCCAGTGCCTATGTGTTTACTTTAAATTGACTATTAATACTCTCTTGTGGTAGATCATTTAAGTAGCTTGAGATAACCAAAGTATTCAAAGTTTGTGTAAATGGTCGCTTCGAAGTTGTTTTCAACGAAAATACAATCATTATTTAGCCTCACAGCTAGAATGTGTATTTGGGAAGGTTACGTCATTGTGTGTGCCGAAAACAGCCACGAGGGAGCAGGGTGACTGAGGGTTGAAGGGAGAGGGTAGGAGTAATTGACTGACGGGGGGAGGGGGGTGCTAATCGGAATGCATTAAACCGCGGTTTAAGTGCTTAAAATGTCCAATGGTTTCCAATTTTTAAATCAAAACCACTTACGTTATCGGTAACTTTTTTTATCCCTTGATTTGTTTTGTTGCGAATTTTTAAAACTATTCATTTATGTAGTAAAAAGCTTTCTATTCACCAATCATTCGTGTGGTTTTTCGTACAATCTTTTTTATTATTGTTATTTTCTCATGGTAGGTGAATACTTGCACTCTACAGGATCTATGAATGAATATTCCACAGCTTTCAAAGTATGACACAGGTAACTAATGTTTCTCATCAATGTTATATAATCACTAAATTATTTATGAGAATTATCAAGTGCTATTTTTTTAAATAAAATATAAAAGGAAAGTACAATTATCAAATATTTATTTATAAATAACTTGGTTGAGTGCTAGCTTTATTTATCTATTTTTTCCAAATTTTCCGCCAGTGAAGCTGTATTATGTTCGCAAGGTAAAGGAAAAAATGCTGTAGTTATACAAAATGCTACTAATTAACATATTGGAAATTAGCTCTATAGCTCTCTGAAACTGACACACATCGGTGGGACGCGATATAAATGTACAGCACGGTTAGTCCACCCCACAAGTGATGAGGATACAGGGGTTCGAGACTCGAACGAGAGTATTAAGAGAGCGTCTTCTAAAATGGCTCCCACTCTCTCCCTATGATTATGTAGGTACACTCTGTTCACCTTGCTATATGCCATAGTCCAGTGGTTCCCAACATAGGGCTCGCGTACCTCCAGGAGTACGTACCAAGACACGCGAAAATATTTGAATAATGGCGGAAAAAATATACTTATTCCAGCAGTGTACGAAAAAAGATCAGTCACAAATTGAAAAATTAACTCAACGCAATTGCAAGGGGATTTTCTTCTATATTTGATCTTGAGAAAATGATTTCAATATCAAAGCTAAAACATTTTTTATAATTATTGTTAACTTAATAAATAATTAAATATGTTAGTTTTTATCGTAACATTTGCTTTCTTAATGTATTTATATTTATATGCACTCTGTATTCAACTTATTATTACATTGTTTTTTTATCCCATTACTGGCTCATTTATTTTCAGTTGCAACAAATAAATCCGTAAAAATTACCAGTGTATTAATTAAACATCTCGCTAATATTAAGGGTACGATCTATGTAAATAGGCTGGCAAGGAGTACGCAAGCGAAAAGAGCTTGGGAGCCACTGTCTTGGTCGAACAATGCAAGGTCATCTTGGTACACGAAGGGAACATCTCCTTGACATTTTATAACACTCGTTCCTGTCCCCTTATACAGAGTATTCCCAGATTAAACAGACAAATTTGGGGAAGTTGTATTAAGGGGTGTGGTATCAAAAGAAAAAAATCTATAACAGTAAGTAACGGTACCAACATTTTAATCTGTAAAAAAATTGGTTTCATCAGTTATAATGATTTAACCATATTATATTATATTTAGGACTATCACGTCAATGTTATGTGTTGGAACTTGGAAGGTGGGATAGTATTGTATGATGGATATTATCAAAGGTTTTATCATACCAGATTTCAAATGTCTATGAAAATGTATCTGATAGAAAGTTATTTAATAGCTAAATATAACTAGTAATATATTTTTTCAATCTATCTTTTATCATTCTTCAACCATAGTAAACATTTAATCCCAGCATGAGGGAAGATAACAAAAAAAAATGTTTCTTTCGATACCGATCCATTTCTGGAGTGTGAGTACTAATATCAGTAAAAGAATACTAGTATCGAGAGGAAAATATTGATATTAGTAAAGTACCGATACTTTTTTCACATTCTAAGATGTATGGTTCATAAAACCATTCAAAAATATAATTTGGTGATTAATTTGTTTTCACTTCCTTTTCGATCAAACCTTAAAAAAATAAACAGAATAAAAATATTAAAGATAAAAAAACATGTTATGTTTCTTATTCAAAATGGTGGCCTTCGCCCCATATAATCGTATAAGCTGGCCAATTTTGCCCAATTGTTATATCATTTTTTATAAACATAAAATATTTAGTGTTGCAGTATTTCCCTTTTCATGCATTAAAACGTTTTTCGCTGTTTGCCCCAAAAGAAAGCAAAAAAGAGATAATCCCCATAGAAAATATTAAGGTATATTTTTGATCTCTTACCCCTATCCAAATTTGGCTGTTTGAACCGGGAACACCTTGTGTAATATGTATACATTCCAAAAGGGTAGTAAAACACATTAATACTAAATACCCTTCTTAATTCTTATTCTTTCAATTACTTTTTCTGGCATTTCATTTTCAATATCCTTTTTTATAAAATTAATCCTACGCGTCTTACAATGGCTGGTCTACAATCAGTCACGTCCGTTAGTTAATTGGTCCAGGATAGCCGTTCGTGGAATTATATAACACAAGATTTTGTGTTTAGTTCTTACTTTCTCATATAAAGAGAAAGTATTGTAATCGTGAAAATTCATACCTCAAACTAGTGCCCCCTAACACAAAAAGTTGATCTCTAATTTTGTTTCTCCCCAAGTCACAGATATGAAACGGTTTTCAGAATTTGGTTGAAACTTGATATTCAGATATATATATATATATTTGCTTTAGGATTGTTTTTCAAATTTTGACCCTAGCGCTCAAATTAAGGGTAGATTACTTATAAGATATTTTAATTACATATTTTCAAAAAATGTATCTAATAATTTTGTTTAAAATGGATATAGGCCCCTTGTGTTGATGTATGTGGCGCTGGTAGTGCCAGAATCTTTAAACACTTGCAAGAAAATAATTGCTGAAACATGTAGCCACTCATAATAGCTGATTAATGTTCCAAACATATTTAAACTTAGTTTGAATTTATTAGGTTCAATACAACGAATTAAGTAAAAAGCGTCACAATATTAATAAGACTTGTAATGTTAAAATCGACATAAAAACACTAATAAAGACGTAGATTTGACATTTCCTTTATTTAAATGGAGTAAACAAAATCTAATCAAGTGGGTTCAAATAGGCATCACAAATCATAACGTACTCCTATTATTATCTATATTTATCCTGACTCTTTCTCAAATATGAGTAAAGCCAAGAACTATTTTAAGAAACCAATCAATGTCAGTAGTTTTGGGCTATTTTTGTAAACCAAACAAAACTAGGCACACATTAGCATTCGTTGTCCCTAAAGAGCGAGTAATAGTTACTAATGAACTCTGAAATGTCATCTATGTACTGTACCTTGTATGTTTGACTTGTTCATCTTAGATTTTGATATCGCTGATTTGTAAATCTTTGTCTAGTACGGGATAAAAGTACATCTGTCAGTTTACATAAATAGGACATTGTTACTTTGTAGTAGGCCTGCCGGACATAGCCCTACTTTGAGCAGTAATATCTTCTCTTAGCACCTCGTCTTACCACGTGTTCAGGCTACACGCTTATATACTAACCCCACCATTGGTTTTAGGGGTGAGGAAGTCTATATTTAAAGGAATTGTACCTGCATTTGAGTGGGAGGAGAGTGAAAAAACTCTTCTTTTTTAAATCTCAATGCACCCGACTGAGCCTCGACCATCAATCTTCTTGTCATCGGCGGTCTAGTTTATTTATACAATAGTGCCCTAAATCATGTGACCACCAAAGTGGGCTGTGAGATTTGTCAATAGTTTTTATACCAAATTTAATAATTATTATAGGTCTACCATCCAATGGTGGCAAAGGGTAACTCATTTTCTAGTGTTTATTTTGTGTTGGACAAAGATTATACACTTTTGACAACAAACACACATCTGCCTTGCAACTTTCGATTTTACATAGGTTGAATTTATATCTTTATTTTAAATCAATTTGGTTACACGACTTGCTTTAAATAAGCCAATACCGTGTTAAAGGATTGATGTGAATAAAGACCTAATTTGAGTATTAGTTTGTCCGTATCTGTTTCAATACTGTTCACTTAATATCAACTGTATCATAAGAGTTTCCAAATTTTGCCACATCGGCGCCTAATGCGTTTCCAATAGCGTCATCAACGTCTAAACACGTGCCTATGTGAGGAAAGTTTGACTCCCAAATGACACTGTAGGGCTCCATACTTGATTTTTGTGTAAAGATTTATTTAAGTGTAGCTTACGAGAACTTTTTGAAAATTCAGATTATTTCGAAAAAGACTCTGATGATTCTGTTCAAAATTTCTATCTTGGGAGTATTTAATATGGCAAATAATAATGTATACATATTTTTGGGGGAAAAAATTGTTTAATCTTAGTTTACTGAACACATCCTTTTTCAAATTTGAAGTATTTAAAAATATATCTTAAGACTTGGTCCAAAATTGATTTATATGGTAAGTTGTTTACAATAAACATAATTTTATATGCTAGTTTTAACTCAAATAAATAATTTTAAAGTAAACTTTTTCATTTAAAATTTTGTTATTTTGTTATTTTGGTATCTGGTGTATAATTTATATTATTAAGTTATCAATAATGTAAGTTAGATTTTATAGTAAATTGATTTAAAGGTATTTTAACTATGACAGATTTTGGAACATTTGATTTTTTTAATGGTTTTGAAGATTTAATTCAAAATGTATACCCGGGAATCTATTTCAAGAGAAATAATATTTTAAATTCACAAATTAAAAATAATCTAAGGGTGGATTACAAATTAGCCTACTGATTTTTGAAAATTGTAAATAGGCTAAAAATATTTAAAAAATTCTGTTCCGTCTCTATAATAAGATATATGCTAACACTTGGCGTTCTGTCACAGGTAAATGTAATTTTTGTTTGCTTCTTATAAGTGGTAGT
>CABFVX010007055.1:10179-34347 GCA_902151425.1 Timema shepardi
CCCCCAGCACACCAACTAATCCCATGTATGTGCGCAGTTTGATGTAATCAATAAGATCTCGTGTTGTTTGCTCTGTGCCAAGGGGGTGGGGGGTGAGAACCTATGGTAGATCGAACCTAGAGTGCGGTAGGTCCGTGTCTTTTCGCGCCCAAGTACGCATGTGCCGGGTAGAAACATCGATCGCCGCCAGAAACTGGGTCACTCGACAAAATGGGACAGGGCCGTTGGAGCCTGCTTGGCCCACTTGTTTTGTCACAGCGTGATGCTTCGTTGAGATCCCCCCGCACCACGAGCGGGGTGTCGAATGTCGATACTGCGCCACCACTTTCGATACTTTTTCTCACAGCATAGTGTGTTTAAAAATACTAGTGGCATTGGTGTCCGAGAACGCTTTTGTAAAAAAACAACTCCGGATTACTTCCCGTTTCCCTAGCTAAGTGGGCGGATTGGCAGCATAAGGAACCCTGGTTCAATTCCGACTAGCTCTAACGAAGGAATCTATTATCTATATTTTAAACTATTTTTTATTGTTCTTGGTTGATATAGGCCTGTCTTTTAGAAAACAGCCAATACCACATATAACATAGCAATAATAATGTTGAATCACTTTTATAGGTGGTTTATGACAACCTCGCTTTTCAGGACTGTTAAAAATCAACTTCTGATCCGTATCGATGGGGTCATGGTCTAACGCGTCATTCTCGTGTGTTGGTTTGGTTTGTTGGTAACTGGGATATCGGGCTTTGAATCCCGGCTGTGTTCACTGAGTGTGATTTTGTATAAATGGTTTCCCAATGTATTTCCAAGCAAATACTGGTGATTTTCCTCTAAAATTCAACCTTCCTCATTTCTAGGCCACTAGCATAATTAATGTAGGGCCTATGCTTGTACAGTACGAGTAGATATACTAAGACGCTGTAGAAAAAAATAACTCATCCGCCTTAAAAATAGTTTGTCATTTTGACAAGAGATGCCTCTCTCAAAGGTGGTTGGTTATTGACAACCCAAACCCGCAACGATATTTTGTGACTTTTGATAAGTGAAAAGGGTTCGTTGAAGTGCATTGCCAAAGTATTGATAGTCCAATTTTCATATGAAGGGCCTTTTAAAAATACAAATAGACTTTTTTTTTTGCTGTCAACTCAAGATTGATAACACTTTACCACATAACTAGAATTATTTCAAAGGTATTGCTAATATCTATCAAAAGGTACAGCTCCAGATCACATGGCTTGACGTATGAATACGCGAAAGTATATAGCTAATCTAGATGTCATATAAGATTATCCCAACTAAAATTGGACTTCACATTTGGTGTTTAGTCAAATGTTAAAAAAATATTACAGTTTGTCAATGATTCAGACAAAAGCATACCAAGCTGTAATTAACTACATTAACATATTCGCTAGATTGAAAAACTACATCTGGGTACGGGAATCGAACCCAAGACCTTTGGCTTAGCGTGCCAGTGCTCTCTACCACTGAACCATGCTCAGGGTCATTCTTTCTTCACTCATATTTTAAGGCAGAAATGATAGACTTGTATATCATCAGCTACTAATAGCTTGTCATTGATATTCCAGCCACCGGTGACTTGGGTGTCTCTTCATGCTGTCAATGGTACAAATACATTGTACGGTCCAGGTGAATCAATATGGAAAAAAACAAAGCTACATAATTAGGTATATAGTTATAAAAGGCAAAATGGCTGAATATGGGAATTGAACCTGGGGCCTTTGGCTTAGCGCGCTACTGCTCTACCACTGAGCTATTCGAGGATCGTCTCGTGCTCAGGGTGCTTAAAATATGAATGAAGAATGACCTTGAACACGATTGTTGCAATATGAAATGCCAAAATCTTTGGCGACACGATTGATAGTGTACCATCAGCATGACGGAGCTGCCACATTATGCTCGTGTAGTGACTCACTACCTAAACCAAACTTTCCCTGGGCGATAGATCGATTGGCCGTGCTGGTCCGATTATTTGGCCGACACGCTCTCCGGATTTCAGTCCCTTAGAATATCATTTATGGGAATGGTTGAAAACGGAAGTGTACCGAACAATGCCGAATACACGAGAAGAATTGATTGGCCGCACTTAAAAATCCTGCCACTCTTATAAGAGGATGTCAAACTACCCACAATCTTAGGATACGAGCTGTAAAGTGTATTGACGTTCACGATTCCATTTTTGAGCATTTGTTGCGAAAACACCAAACATATAACATTCATGTTCAATTCAAACAGTTGTATCTCCGAAACTATTGAGAATAACAAAACATGTTCATTTGATTAATTTTCTTTAACATTGACCCATGCTATCGTCTCTCAAAATATTCCCCTGTCCCCCTGACCCGTTTTGGTGCTCTAAGGCGTCCCTCTCGCAATAGACTGGACTGCCGATGACTGAGAGATTAGATTTCAAACCCCGGTTGGGTGTAGTGAGGGTGTTTTTCTTAAATTGTATTCCACTGGTACAATTTAAAATCATAACCTTGATCATCACCAACATCAGGGTAATTGGTGCATACACGTGTAGAACCCAAACGGACAGTACGATGTGGTGCTAAAGAAAACATGTATAATATAATACTTCTAAATGTGAATCAGGAAGGAAATGAGAGATCAAAGAAGATGGATAAGTAGAGGGGGCAGCCAGTCACCATTTGCAAATAACGGCAAATTATGTCGTAAATGTTAATAAGTGTTAGAATTAGGATTATTGGTCGCTTACATACATTATTTATGTTAATTTTAAAAAACTAACACCATCACTCATCCTTAATCCACATTATTAACAGTTTAGTGTGATCAATATGGGCTACCTGTGGAAAGTGACCAAAGTGTCTTATAGACCTTCGTAGATTTGTAAAATTTGGCATGAGTTTTTTTATACAACTTTGACTTAACTTGAATGTATTCAATTATCTCTTGCTGTCATATTCATTTCTAGAAATTTGTCGTAGAAAATACAATAGCCTATATTTGATATATACTACGTGTTTGGCCCATATTTGGTCCAAATTAGTTGAATCTAATAATTTTGGTTCAAATGTGGATTTATCACGTTCTTTCTTTTATACTTATGTTATATTTGTTTTATTATTATGCAGGCTGTTTATTTACCAATGCTAGACCACAAATGTTGTTTTAATTATTTTCATAATGTTTGCCAACTTTCATCTTAATTTTTTGTTATAAAATTGACATTTTATAGAGCTATTGCTTGACGCTCCGGTTTACTATTTTGTTTCCAAAAGGTTATTTTCTTTTTCAAAGATTTTAGGTTATAAATGATCAAACGTTGATATTCTCTCTTGCGAGTTGTACTTGGTTAAAACACGATGTTCTTTTTATTATTGTTCCCATTATGCCTTTGAGCTACCTGTTGTCGGTATTTGGAACTACTGAACACTTCCAAGGCTCCTCACGTCTCCTTATTTAATGAGGCCTAGGTCAATTCAAGTTGTGCGGGATGATTCCGTCACGAATTCACATGACTTTAGGGAAATGGCTGGTAGCTTTCACTAAACACACATGTATTTCACAGATATCATATTCACACCCTCCTCCCTCTCACGTCTCCCGTCCCCCGTCCATCATCTTATTTATATTGATACTACAAATCTTTCAAACTAATTATTTAATATTAGTGACCTGGTGGTCTAGGGGTAAGGTGTCAGACTTCTGTGCTGGGGGCACGGGGTTCAATCCTCGGTCCCGGCACAGATTTATCTGATAACCAAACCCTTCCTTCACCTCTGACAAGACATCTTGTGAATGTGAGGAATGCCAGGCCTCCACCGTGGTTCGGATTCCACTTTAAGCTGTAGGTCTTTCATCTCATAATCACCCTACCATTACACATTAGCGTAAGTGCGTATAACCCGAATGGGTAGCAAGACGCGGTGCTAATAATAATAATTATTTAATAACACGATGACAACATACACAATTCGTGCTCGTTTATTATTTATTCCCAAGTGCGATGCATTTCCTTTGTAGACAACAGTTTATCTTAGTTGGTGGCGTGTTTGCCTGCGTGTAAGGGTCCCGGGTTCGATTACCAGCATGGCCGATTTTTTTTTATTGGTTAAACGTGTGTCTACCCTTTCACAGTGATGAATGAATGGACGGGGAGCTGATGTTGTGTTTTTTCTAACTTTAAGTTAGTTTATAAGTCGTGTGCTAATGTAATCAGCCGAGTCACAAACTTCATGTTAAATAATGCAAAATAATATTTATATTTATGTTTGTATATATTATTAATTGATAATTTATCCAAGTGCTATCGAGAGATGACAATTTTACAATAGCGTTTCCTAAATAAATTTCAGGTATTTGAATCACAAGGGAAGCGTCAAAAGGGATGAAGGGAAAACTTTAAAATTGGAATATTTTGGCTATATTTATTTGTTCAATTGATAGAAAATTTTCCTGAAAAAATAAAGTAAAATATCTTGTGAAAATCTACTTTTTATTTTATTTATTTTAGCACCGCGTTTTACTAACCGTTTGCTTAAATACTAATTACGCTACTGGGTTAGGAATTGTGATGGTTGAATTTAGAGGATTTGAATACGCATTTGCGTGGAGGGAGAGTGGAAAACCATTTAGGAAAAACCACCCCCAGTTCACCCGATTGAGATTTGAACCTCTATCTCCCAGTCATCGGCAGTCAAGCTCAACACGAAACTAGCGAGTGAGTTAACTACATCACTGGCGGGTATCTGCTTTCTCATATCTTTACTCACTATCCGTATGTATTAGCCATGACTTACACTGCTATCACTGCACAGGACAATGAAGATAAATTTAAGGAAATTTTCCTATACACGAATGAAAAAATGACCTATTTTAGTAGTTCGAGATCAAAATCTTGTTGAACTTACAGTTGAATCTGAAGCAGCCTGCCGGTGTTGTAATCATTAGAAATGTAGTTTGTGCGTCTCAAATATATTCATTCTAACAGAGCATCTTGGCAAATCTTTGAGCCTTGGAAAGTATAACTAGCCTCGAGGGATCCTGAATAGTATTAACATGTCATATTGACACGCATGAGGAGCTATAAGACATTTACAACCCATCGTAATACGCGACTGAACACGATCTAGAGACAATCCGCCTCAGGTCGTGACTACTTGTGTGTTCCTAGATCATGCTTTAATTATTGTACCGGAATATTCTTCTTGGGCTTACAAGTGAATATAAAATATTTAAAATGTATTTGAAGGGATCTTTGAATATCAAGAGAGATCTCTTAACTGCGTAGTATTTTTTTTTATAAGTTGTTTTATCCTTGCTTTTATTTATGTGTTTAGTTTCACGTAGCTGCCGCAATGAAGCCAATCCATTTTATTATATTTAGCTGGAATATGTACCTTGATTTTCTTACAAATGGTCGATTGGATCACTTTAAAAAAAAACATACATTTTACTTTATTATTGGCGTTATTTTATGGGAATTGATCATAGCTAACAAAAGTGACAGCGGCACCTATAAACACGTGAGCTAGAAACTAATTCTAACTCTCACATATGTCCATTCATAAGAAATTCGTGGTATAGTTAGAAAATGTATCCAACCAAAGCACATAACTACACGATACAATGTGTAGGCGGCGGAACCAGATGTATATTTGCCTAATTATCTCATTAGAGCAGGCACATATTTTGACTGAAGGGACATATTTAGGATTTAAATATGAGATAATAAAATAATACTTTGACACATTAAAAAGGAAGGACATTATATAAAAATAAGTGATTCTACAATAACATGAAAATTAATGAGATGAATGCAGTATTTAAATTTCTTTAATCACATCTTTAATGTCAGGTGTAAATAAAATAGTTGAGCTTATTAAAACTGATTCTAAATATTCATTGGTGTGTTTAATATAACTTGTGTACACCTCGATAGAAATATTTTTTTAAATCTAGATCCTTTAGCAATTTTTTCCCCGCAGTAAAAATACGTGACGTGCCGCAATTTGCACAGGGCTTTTATAGAGGCTTGTTCTTACGGTCTTCTCTACATTGTGCGTTCTCATCCTCTCCCTGCACAGGGTTGCATTATGTTAAATATTAATATGTACTACACTTGAATAGCCCTACACTTTACGTACCTATTATAGAGCAAGGCTCTTTTAGTTCTATTTACACAAAAAAGAGACTCTAGAGCAGTCGGCAATCTTAACAATCAAATACATACCATAGTAGAATCTTGTGTGTGAATGATGTTACAATAAAACTGCTCTATATTATTTATTTAAAACTAGCTGAAGTACCCGGCACCCGGAGTTTTCTTTGATCCAGACAGAAAAAAGAAACTCTTTATTTTATTTCCTCCAATTCAGTTTGAAAAAATCCAAACAAAAATTTAAAATTCCACCTTTGCACAGGGTTGACTAATTTTACAATTTCAGCCTTCTGCGTGCGGTAGATTCTCATGACGGACAAACATACTCTTAAAATTTATTTATTGTTAAGGTTATACGCATATTCATTAATTACGCTAATGAGCTATGAACGGGGAAGGTTTAAGTTAGATGAAGTGTACCTGCATGTGTGTGGTGGTAGAGTGAGAAATCATTTAAGAATAACTACCTTCTGTACACCCGACTGGGATTTGAACCCCGATCTCTCTTTCATCTAGTCTAACACTCAATTTATCAATAGAGAAGGTGATGTTTGGTCGTGCCAATGGTATCCTACATATTAAATTTAATTAGTAAAATAGACGGCTACATGTGTTCATCTGCCATCAAAGGGTACTTATTGTCAAGATGTCATGTCTCTAACCAAGGCCATACACAAAGGAACATTTTGAAGAAACACCAACAAAAACATTAGGGGAAATCCACAAATTTATGACGAACTTTAAATATGGTTAAGAATCGCCTAAAAGATTCAGTGCTTTGGTCAATAGTGTTTTCTTTAAATACAGGCTCTTTTAAAATCTACCCGATATAAGATTGAAATCTATTTAGCTAGAAAAAGATATTCATGGGCTTACTCAAAATTTCAACAAATCCCTTAACTCAATATTAAATTACAGACCCCCTCCCCCCCTTTTTTCCCCAATATTCAAATTGAAATAACTACGTTTCTCAAATTTTTGTTTGTAAGCTTCCTTGTTTGCAATGATAAGCATATCTATTATTTATAATGGTTATGCATAGGTATATATTTTGTCGCCTTTATTATTTAATTCTCTACTATACGACCAAGGAATTATTTTTGGGATTGAAGCCCCTGCGTCGTAACGCGTATTTGTATAAACGTAATCTAGATAGAATGCCCTTCTAAAACATTTGCTTAAAATAACTAAACTTAAAATACTTAAATAAACACGAATTCTAAAACTATATTTGCATTTAGTTGCTTAATCAATACCCAACAGTACGGTTTGAAAACAATGCTTGCATACATCCTTCTCAGTTTGACAGCGTCACATCGGCTTGAGCGTTCAAACGATCGTATTTAGCAATATCAAATTCGCGGAAGATGCGTAGTAGTCCTTATCTGGGACCCTAGCCGACGCTCTTTCACTAGTTCTCAGCTATGGTTACTCAACCTGCTGAAATACCATTTCTTTCCTTAAAGTTCCTCTGGAGGAATTCCCACTAGGTGGACTGGGGATGTATTAATACTTAATATGGATAAACATTTTACTTTATTACTTGAAATACATAAGATTATTTTATTTCATTAATCGAAAAAAAACCACTTGTGAACCTTAGACACGGCCCCGGTGCCATAGCACCAATACCCCCCCCCCCCTGCCCCTCCCCTTGGATCGAGCCTGTTGCTGTGTACCTGCTTCCCAAGAAAAGTTTGTCTAACACTCCCAATAGGGCAACACCTGGCTGGAACTGTGTGCTTGACAATCCCCACTGAAGGCTCTAGACTTCCCTCTAAGTCTAAATGATGGTTAACTACAACCTCAGGAGCTAAGATTGGTGGAGGCGAGCGCATTAACTTGTTTGTTCTGTGCTGTTCATTGAGAGCTGGTCAGCTCTTTGTAATAGGGGTGATATAATTAATAGTCTACTACCCTTGATAATATGTTCACGGTGGTTTACAGGAGTTCTACCGATAGTGGCTTTAGGTGATTTTACATTTTATACAAGACGTTGGCTTTTGCAGAGGATCCGCAGAAGTGTGTATAACGTTGTTAAAAGACCCAAATTGAAACTAGATATTTTAAATTTTCTGGGTAATTTGAAGGGCCCCGATGTATGAACACTTGTGACAAATTATCGTCTTAATCCGCCGTTCCCCCGCCTTTACAAAATTGAATTTTTAAAGGTCTGCGTGTAAGGTGAGGCCACCACCTTTTGTTTCCTGTCTGGGTAACCTTAAAAACAAGTCAACTCAAGTAAAAACTATTTTCCCCGATTATTTCAAAAAGTGGAACATTAGATGTAACCAACCAACTAAAATATAAACTTTATTGTTTTGCTATTGAAATACTACAGATGTGTTAGAAGAAATCATACAGTAAACGAGCAACGCGCTTCGGTGGCCGCTTGGTCTAAGGCGCTACTCTCGCAGTAGACTAGACCGACGACAACGGGGAAATCTTGGTTAGAATCTCGGTCGTATGCACTGGGGGTGGTTTTTCCAAAATAGTATTTCACTCTTCCTACACGTAAATGCTGATACATTTCTTCTGAATATAACCTTCCTAATCCCTAACCTATTAGCGTAATAATACTTAAGTGTTTAACCAAACTTATAGTAAGACGTGGTGGAAAAAAACACTCGAGTACATGCTACCAACGTAGCCCGTCTTTATTAAAGTAGACAAGTAAACTTCTTCAATGTTTCGAGATATGAACACAAATTACATTCTTTAGGAAAGATACAACCTTACACTAAAAACTTAAAAAACAAATTATTCCACCCGCTTTGGTCAGTTACACACTGGACCTAACCAAGTCGCATCCCACTAGTTTTTGCACCACGTTACGAATACATTTCAACTACACGAAAATAAACCAAATAATTTAAAAACTTGGTAGGCCATTCCTAAACCACAGCGGCCGTAACACAAAAAAAAAGTTTTCTCGTAATGCGATAATAAAAATATTTCTTTATACTTTGTATCAACAAAGCTTTATAATCGTTTGGGAATCATGCCCCATAACATTATATTTATTTATTAGTAAATAATAAGAAAATAATACTTTCTAAACAAAAAACAACTTGGCGCAGTTAGATCTACAGTTTTATTTTTGAAAAATGATTTGATCATGGTGTCTTATTTATTTACAAGTAAAGTGAGTCATGTCTTTTATTTTATTGCCACAATGGGGAATAAATAGGTTTAGATAGTCTTAGAGAAGGAGCGTAGTCATTAATATTTGCAGTGACTGAATATACTCTTAAAAACTTAATTACTTCTTGATAATATTTGTTTGCTATGTGTTTAGGTGCGAACCTTCGCCATTTATTGATGTTTTATGTGAGAGTATCGACCACTATTATAGTTGAACAATTTCTTCCTTAAAGTCGCCTCTGTTGAACAACAATGGCTAAAGCTATGAGGCCGTTGTAGTTGAACAGGGTCGAATATATTCTCCATTATGAGGTGGTATACATGTACGATAGCATCTCGGGCCACGGGAAGTCATAACTCAAGGACTTATTTCCACAACGTTGTACTGAGAAACTTGTCAGTCGGATAAGACACTCGGATTAACTTACACACCGGGTTATGGGGGGGGATTGGTAATCGCTAATAACATTTTCTTTGTAGTAAAACTGGAAAAGGAAGACGTTTGTATATACTTTTATCTTACTTTGAAATGTATTACTAGACAAGGACAGAATCTTGCCTCGCAAAACCGTAAGTTTCTCATACAATTTAGTGTGTGACCAACTTATATTCGAGAGTGGAACGCTTTGGTCAAATGTTAAATATAATTGAAACCTACTAAATTGCCTAAGAATGCATACGCACCTTATACATTTACATCCGCTCCACATTAAATTATGTTAACTCTAAAACTAGATACATTGAAACTCCATTAATTATCAAGGAACAACAGAACAAAGCTGTAATCTTGGATTAGTTAAATAAAATCAATATTTTGTTTGTTATCAAAAAATAAATTTGTAGTTTGATGTTTCTCAGAGCCAAGTTCTTTTAAATTTAATAATTAAAAAAATGATCTATGAATGTTCACAATAATAAAATTGGCCAAATATTTCTTACAACCATGTATACTGTAATACAGTATTAAATACTAATCCAAGCTAGGCTATAAATAATTATGTATTACACCAACTGTAATTCAATTAGGTATTGGTTTTTTCAGTTCGATCAAGGTGACCCCACAACACAAGCTATAATCTATCCAAGTTATATCTTCCCTTACTGTTCAAGATCTTACAACTATATTATATTAAAGGAGATAATTGTGTCAAACTCTTTTACATCTATGTGAATAATTATATTTAGATTAATTGAAATGTTTCTGCCCTCTTCACTATTTTTTTTGACCAATTACACTTGACCAATATACATTCATATTAATAGCCTTCCTTCCACCTGTGGAAAAGCTCTGCTGTTTTATTAAAACACGAACTTTGCCGCGAAGTAGAACACTCGCAGTTAATAAATAAAAAGTATCAATTTAATTGCTCATATTTATTTTAAACAACTCTCATCGGTTTCCTATCTCGAGCGTATGAGTATAAATGAACGTATCTTCAGTCTCGGATACTAGTTCATAATAGAATTTTATACTTTTATAACTTAAGAATTAAATTTTGTGATAAGGTTACGGGCTCTTGATTCTTCGATTCTTCACTTGTTTAACTTAATGCAAAAAGGTACCATGACCTCGAAAATGCGTCTAGTATTTAAATTAATTTTTCACCTTCATAAAAATTAACACATTTTTTCTAGCTCTTTCTTTTTAACCACGGGTTGAAAAGGGAAATTAGAGTAGAAGCTAGCTAGTATCCTTATAAGAAAACACATAATGGCGAAAACCATGACTCATGTACTAAGTCTTGGCGCCACCGGCGATGTCCTAAATAGGTTTATTTTGTACTTGAAAATATTTTATTTAGTATCCCTCTCGAATACTTGATATCTAAGGAAATGTAATAAAAAATGAATGCAATCTAATATTTCAAGGCTAGGCCTCCATACATATTCTGTGGTGTTGTCTAGTGGGACCTACGCCGATCAATCATGAGTTGTTGACAGATACGTGGTCTATAGTTTGAGGGTAACAGTGACACTCCGGGTGATTGGATGGATGGGTGCAGGTGTCCGACAGTAATGAGGGTAACAACACGCTGTCATAGCTAGAGTGTTTAGAGGAGATTGTAGTGAGCCCTCACAATGTAGGTCGTTTGGCTGCCGTCCTGTGATTTGTAATTCAAAAGGGTCGTTATGATGCTTTCTCAGGGGACTTAGACCATTTGTTAACTTCGCTGTAGAAATAATTCCTGGCCACTTTCCATATTTGGGACGATCAGCAATGGCTGAAATTTGTAACTCTTAAGTTAATGTTAATATTAAGGGTGCCATCTATTTGGAGGGACTTAACTTCACACTACGGTATTTCTTATAGTAATAATATTTCTTAAACCACTAAAACAATCTTCAACTATCTTAGAACGTTTTGTTGTGACCCTGTTAAAAATAACTCTGCTGGAGGATCTATGTATATAGGCATTTACTTTAATCTCTACTCTGAAATTTCATGTAAAACAGCACTGAAAACTGGTTAATTTCATATTTTGATATATTAAAAAAAAAAATCAAAACTTAAAATATTAAGATTTTAATCCTATGTAGGGGCACGTTGATGTCTTTCATCTCCATTTTGGCGTGAGCCATAGGTAGCTCCCTACCAAAGTTTTTTTTAACATTCTCAAATAAGGTAATAAAATAAGAAAAACTGCGACTAAACAATTTTCTCAACATACACTCATTTAAGTATTTGACCCCGGACTCCTGTTTCTGAAGAAATCATCTTAGTGCACACCCAACTCTCGCCAGAAGGTGTAATTTGTGAGTATATTAAAGTGAATATATATAATACTTTAAATATACATATCAAATTTTTACAAACAAGAACAAAATGTTTTGGTAAAAAAAGGTTTAAATATTCAAAATGTTCGAACATAAAAAAATCAACAACACAATTTAAATTCCGCATTTAAATGTTTTCAAATAATCAACATGCGTTGATATAATTTTCAAAATTATTAATGTAATATTTGTTTTACGTTGTAAGCCGTTTATAAAATCTTTGCCCTATCGAATGAAGGACTTGCAGGAACTTGAATCGATATTGTGAACTTGCTGGTTGCAATGGCATACCAGGGGCGGAGTGCGACGGGCCCGTATCGCGCTGCAGGAAAGCTCATGCGTCATGTCTTAATAAAAACAAATGGTCCTAGATACTAGTTTTATCTGGCAATATATTAGTTGTGCGATGCTATCACCGAGGCTTTATGACTTCGCGCTGCCACTGGCCTGACGAAAAACGACGCACGCCAATACTAGAGTACTCTGGGACAAATTAAACAAACGCTATTTTTCTGTTGTAGGACAGCTTCACTTTTGTATAATTTGTGTTGTTATTATTATTATTATTATTATTATTATTATTAGCACCATGTCTTACTACCCGTTTGGGCTATACACACTTACGCTAATGTGTAATGGTAGGGTGATTGTGAGATGAAATGGAGGACTTACAATTTAACGTGGAATCCAAACCACGGTGGAGGCCTGGCATTCCACACATTCACAAGATGTCTTGTCAGAGGTGAAGGAAGGGTTTGGCAATCATATAAATTTGTGCCGGGACCGAAGATTGAACCCCGAACCCCCAGCACATAATTCAGACACCTTACCCCTAGACCGCCAGGTCACCTCTATTTGTCTTAATACGGTGGTTGGTTTCTTTCTAACTATGTAACTTTGTTTTTTGCCTTTGCAAATAGTTTTTATAAACAATTTTTTGTCCAATCGTTTCAATCTCCAATTCATGCAAAATGGATCAATATTAAATTTTAATATAAATACACTTTTACGAATCTAATTCATCCTCGACCAAGTTTAACAAATTAAAATTTGGTTTACCAATAAAAAATAAGGAACTCAAACGAACCTAAACGACTCTAGCAAAGACTTAGGTTTATTAATTTTAAACCCATTTTGGTGGCTGCATGGTCTAAGGCGCTACTATCGCGGTAGACTGGACTGCTGATGAATGTGAGATTGAGGTTCACATCTCGGTTGGATGTACAAAGTTTTTTTTTCCAAAATAAGTTTCCAGTTTTCTTTCACGCAAATGTGGTTACACTTCATATAAATAAAACCTTATCCCCAATACCATTAGCTCAACTAATACATAGGCGGATAGTACAAACGAGTAGTAAGACGCGGTGCCATATATATAACTTAAGGGCGCTGCCTCTGAGGGGAAATATCTAACAATTGAGATATTGCTTATGGAAATGGCAGTTCCCAAGCTTTAAAAACACTAAAACATGCCTCACATTTGTACGTCTTCTAATGTTACCGTGTTAAAAAATAGCTAAAAATCTGTTTGGGGAAGGCTATATCTGTGTTTCTAACCACTTACTTTGACCTCAGAGTTGCGACATTTTTTGAAAATTGGTTAATTTCATCCTTGTTTTTAAAATCATAAAACTTAAAATGTAAGGTACCTTTGAGAACATGATCTACATACCTTTCACTTTTTATTTTGCGTGAACCATATTTTAAAATAAGAAGCCACTTCTTAAATGTGAAATTTCTGGACGTTTGCAACCGCGGCTCAGCTCTTCGGTAGTGACTGCTTAAATGTTTCCTAATCAGGACAGTTTATTTCTCTTATAACCTACACCGTTGAAGTATTTATCATACAAGCTTAATATGGATATTAAGTTGAACCGGTAATATGAGGATGGATGTGATAGATAGTTCGTTAAACTTACGTGTTTAAATCATGGAAGCTCCAATCAAGTTAATATCTGAATAATTATAATCGTATCAAAGACATGATCGACTCTTTACATCTATTTTTTTCCTAATAGAAGTGCACGATTATTACTGTGATATCTAATTGTCTCGGTGTGTGGTACCTATCCTATATACACTAGTCTTAGTTAAAAGTTGAGGTCGCTACTTTCATTTTTAGTGACTTATATTAGAAAACATTAACAACTTAGCTGCAACACATGGAATATTATCATTCTTTTGTGGCTATTGTTTTAAAAACAGATATTTCAAAAAATATTAATTGGGGGCGCCTAATCGTTTTTTGAGAGAGGGAGTGGGCGCGTGCAAAATTACATTGTGCTTATTCTAAGCTAGGACGAGTAAAAAAAAAGTATGGGAACAAAACAGCACCAATCTATGAGTTTAAGAAAGTTGAGGGAAAGGGAAAACAAAATAAAGAAAATTAGTCGGCACGAACCTTAGAAAAAGTACATTTAGTAACCAATAATATTCATATTTCATGAACAAATTGTATACTCATCACTATTTCAACCTAATCTTTATAATTCAATGTTTCAAGATAGTCGGATTTTGATTGATCAAAGCATCGGAATTTGTTTAATGTACATATTTTTTTTAGCACTGCGTCTTACCACCAGTTTGGATTATTCGCCTAGCTATTAATTATGCTAATGGTTTTATGGATGAGGAAGGCTATATTATTATGAAGTGTATCCAAATTTGTGTGGAAGAAGTGGACATCCATTTTGTAAAAACTAATGCTATTGTGTAAATGGTAGGGTGATTGTGAGATGAAATGGAGGACTTACAGTTTAACATGGGATCCGAACCACGGTGGGGGCCTGGCATTCCCCACATACACAAGTTGTGATTAATATACGTCTTGTCAGAGGTGAAGGAAAGGTTTGGAAATAAGGTAAATCTGCCGGGACCGAGGATTGAACCCCGGACCCCAAGTACAGAGGTCTGACACCATACCGCTAGACCGCCAGGGCACCTAGCCTCCTTACTGTTTAAATACAAGCTTTCTGCGCTGTAATCTTCCTACACTCGCGCCTCCCTTGTTACTTGCTCTCTTCATTTACTAACACAATCGAATATAAACTGGAAACAATATAAAATACACTTTGTTTCATTACGTTCCATTTCATTAGTTTGTTATATTTGATGGCACACCCCAAGGAGACTGTCCCAGAATATAAAACCAGTGATTCATTTAAGTGGTAATGTGTGCTGCGGTATTCCACACATGCTATTGTACCAGACGTGTTTGGATGCTGCTGCGGACAATAAACAAGGCACTGAATGAAGTTCGCCTCCCGCTCTATAATTAATGACGTCACACGCCCGGAGGTGTGCAATATGGAGCGGGCGACCTGCACAAGCGTCGCGGTAGTGAGGGCGGCCCCACGATTGGCTGAGCGCGCTCAGGGGTGTACACGGCACTAGTGGCAGCGCTTTAATGCGTCTTCACGGTGGCGTGACTCGACACTTCCTACGGTGTTGCCAAGTCGTTTCATTTCATTCAAATAAATTGTAAACTATATTTTGGTTTTATCAAAATTTTAAAATTTAATTATTTTTGAATATTACATACAAATCTTCCCACTATTGGGAATTTGCTCTCACCGGCGAGTTCACGAACGGAGGTAAGTTAAACAAAAGTTATTAACGACTTTTTCTAAGAGGTAAGTAGGAGTAAGTCCCTTAGAAGAAATGTCATTGCAAGAATATGTAGAGGAGATGAGAAAATCACAGTGAAAATAACATTTGCAACCTCAATATCAATGTATCCGGCAGGTTAAACTACAATCTCCTGGCCAGTGACGACCAAGAACAATGCTAGTTTAACGTTCTTAACCACTCGGCTATCTGAATTCTCATCTTCAAAACTTAACAAAATATTAAGATAACACTTATTCATTTTAACGTAAGCCTACCTTTAATCAACAAATAATTTGAAATGAGAAAATAACACTCACAATGTATAGAAAAAAGAACATTCACAAAGTTAGAAAGTTGAGATAAAATTAATTTAGATAGAACTTGGAAATACACACAAATAATCTTTCTTTTGGATATCGTCGTTATAGGCATGCTCCTATTGTGTCTGAAGCTTTTATTGCCCCGTCAAAATGCCCAAACTTATGAAAGATTAAATATTTTAGCGAAAATAAGTATAAAAATCATAGTGCTACATTTTTGGTCCAGTCTTGGATGACTTTATTTGACACAATACGAAATGTATGATATGGCGTGTACTTTGTTCATTTCTATGAATGCACATTTTTTATTACAGCAATTTCATTCTGGCCTCAAAAATGAGGTTAGCGGGTCACTGAAAAGCTACGGAACTACATTGATACGGTTTTATATATTGATATTTACAGTTATTTATTTAGTAAAATAAAGTGAAAATTTAATATTCGTATTTCTATAGCTTGGAAAAAGGCGCTTATATGAAAGTATTTATTTAATAATGTTTTTGAACGTAAAGTATTATTTTAAAAAAAGTATAAAAATCTGAGCAGAAAGATTTGGTACAGGGTTTGGGTTGTAGTGTCGATGATCGTCTGGAACTATCATTTGCATCTTTGGCCAGAATTTCCTTAAAAGAAAGCACGGTTTGTGTTAACTTCTTGTTGAATGTAGTGACTACATAGTTTAAGTAGATGGGCAAAGATAAATGGGAAATCAAATATGTCATAGAATTTGAATTCAGAACTGGTACTCTAATAGATACTAATATATAAGCCTGTTGCTGGGTGTGGACTAAACTTTAATAATTAGGATACAACTTATCTTTTCAGTATAAGCTGAAAAATGCAAAATCTCCCACTAAGAAGGGATTTTTTTGAAAATAAAGGGGGGTTAAAAGAGGGCTTTCTCGAAGCCGCTTGAGCTAGAAACAAAATTTGAAGTGTTTTGTGTTTAAAAAAAAATAGAGTGGGTTGAAAGAAAGTGCGATAATTTTTTCTACCAATCACTGTACAAAGCGCGATGCCCGTAGTCTGCCTTCTTCAAATTTTGCAATAAAACCTTTCTTTTAGTTCATAAAGATCTTTAAGAAAATCTAATCGAATCAAATCGAAATTCTGACTCTTCTAGGTTCTGTTCTGTGTCATACACTATAACTGTTGATTCACACGCTCGCCGAAAATATATAGCAGAACCGAGTATCCGCTCTGCCTAGTAAACGCAGCAGTTCATGCACTCGAGGGAAAGTTGAAAATGTCTGTTTACCCATGATGCATTGAGATGACGATTTTAAAATTAGCTGATTGCCTCCATTTTTGTTTGTGTTGATAACCTGTAAAACTGATTATGGAAAGAAAAAGGAAAATAGCACTGCTTGCAGCTTTATGCATTGAAGAAGAACAATGTGTGAACACTAGATATTCACTCGTCTTTCTTTCAATCTTTCTTTTAATTCATCGGTTTTTAGAGTCGACATTGTTTACTTTCCGTAACAGATGGCGCGTGGTTGAATGTTGGCGCATGCGCTGATTGGTTCTTCCACGCCGATTTTCAAGGAGAAGCGCGGCCAAAGCTGAAATTATTTCTACAAATGCAGAACTTTGTACGCAGATCGCGCTGATTTCTTGTGATTGGCTTAAGCGGTCATCACGTGACGCATTTCGGCTCTGCGCTTGTTCTTCGGCGAACGTGTGAATCCACACTAAGTGTGCAACGTTTCAGCTTTCTACAGTAGCCCCATGGCTTCTTTGGTGCTGACTGACAGCTCACAGCTGACTTCTGACAGTCAACATTTAGGTATAATACCTAAATTTTGAGTGTCATAAGTGACAGCTGCTAAACACACGTTTTTGCAGATCATATGGTTCGGCGTAGGGATACATAATTTGGTCTGGTAACGTTTCAAAGCAGTCAGCAGTAAGCTGTGAGCTGTCAGTCAGCACCAAAGAAGCCATTGAGCTATTGTAGGTTATCTAGGAGCTTCTGGAGGGTGTTGAACACACACACACACACACACACACACATATTAGGAAACTATATAATGTAGATGCCAATGGAATGAACGGATCAGTTTGTATATTAAAAAAAACTAATATCTGCGCCAGTCTCGGTAGTGTTTACCAACCCTGGTGAATATTTCTCTGGCGGTCGCAATGGTCCTCTTTTACTCTTTATCTCCCCTCCCAACCAGGACACAATAGTTGAATATATTGTGACCCCTCGCCCCTCACTCGCTAGATCGTGTTAGTGCTTTCTAGCGGTGATATATGATACTAATTTTTAAATGTCAATCCGCCGTTTACTCTTAACAGTTTGCATCATAACCACTCAACATCTGATTTAAAGGTCCCTAATTCTGTTCTTGGTCAGACGTAAAAAAAATGTATCAAAGTAAAAATGTAAGAGAAAGCATAAACTATCTTTAGGTTACGGATATAGCCACGTCCACTATCATATAAGTGAATTTTTGAAAAGTGATGCCTGGGCATTTGAATCGAACCATATACCCCTCGCTTTGGGTGCTCTGCAACTGAGCCATCCAGAATTCGTCCCTTGTTTATGCCGGGATCATAATCAACTTAACGTTCACTTAAGGTTAACTTAACGTAAAGATTCTTTTCGTGTTTTTAAATTGAATCTATCACGATGCAGTTAACTTAACATACTATATGTCCTGGGAGGTCTTTCACGTTAAGTGAACGTTCGTTACATGATCTAGTCAGCCAATCATTATGCGAGTGACGTCTACAGGGCTCTTTAGTAACTCATTGGTTGGTTTTATGACCAAGGCTTACTCTTTAGCTTAAGTTCAAACTAAAATAGGAAAGCTAAATTTATCATAAAAGTTTGATAGTAAATATTTATTGTATCGATTGAAAACTGTAAACAGCTAATACAAATCACAGATCAAAACACATGGTTACTCTAGAATGCAGATGTTTGGCTTGAGTTGTTACGTTAAGTTACGTGAATCTAAGTTACGTGAATCGTGATCACACATCTGTTTTCTTAAGTTAAGTTAACCTTAAGTGAACGTTACGTAAAGTTAAGTTGACCATGATCCCGGCATTAGGGTCATTCAGTTTAAGGTGAGTCTGATGAGCCCTGATCATGTGATGAATCCTGGATGGCTCAGGGGTGTAGCATTGACGCGCTAAGCCAAGGGTCCTGGGTTCGATTCCCTTGCCCAGGTACTATTTTTCAAAATTTACTTATATAAGAGTGCTATTAGACAACTATCTGGTTCTTCTAGAATTATCTTAAGATGTTGTTGATATTATGTACAGGCATTAAATGTGAAAATGTTTTCGTCAAATGTGGTTTCAATAGTACTGTTCATGGCAAAACAAAAAAAGTGCTTTAAAATTGAACAAGCAAACTTCAAATTGCTTAATAAACCCAAACTTTGGCTATTCTCGTCTGCATGCTAAGATAGGTCCATTATTCACTCTGCTAAGTCTGTTCGGGTATATCACACTTAGATCAAATAAAACTGTATAGCAACGATTAAATATGGCCATTAAAACAGCTTAGTTGATGACTGCCGTAAAACTGTGGCAGATTCTATTTTCGTGCGGTCTTTGTTCCTTTGACTGACTTTGCCCGTGCAAAGAAACATAACGTATTGGTTTTTATTCATTTTTATTTAGCACCGCGTCTCACTACCCATTCGGGTTATACGCTTAAATACTAATTACGCTAATGGATTAGGAATGGGAGAAGGTTGAATTTAAAGGAAGTGAACCCGCATTTGCGTTGAGGGAGAATGGAAAACAATTTAGGAAAAAGCTCACAAGTTTACACGACTGAAATTCGAACCCCGATCTCCCCGTCCTTGACAGTCGAGCTCAACACGACTAGCGCGTTAGCTAACTACGTCGAGGTGGGTTATATTGGTTTGTTCTTATTATAAATAAATCATGTGCAAAAGTTACTTAGACAACTTTTATGTATTTTTGCTTCGATTCATATGAACTGAAGGCCTGTAAAATAACACGAATATTATAGTAAAATGTTATTGTTGATTACATAAAATATACTCTTAACCGAGGATTTCTACATAATCCTATTTTATCAAAGTATTCCTTACTTACTCTCTCGGATGTTACCGTAAGCTTAAAAAATAAACACAGCATTATCATAGAAGAGGCCGTAAGTATGTCAATTTTCATAATTAATATAAAACTTATAGATAGCGTAATTTCCTTATAAGTAAAGATAGTTTGTAATATAATTTTATATTCCCATATTAATATATTTTAGTACATTTATCCCTCACATAAAAGTTTGCAGAAATAAGCGATTTGCGATTTGACCAGTGCTAAATGGTCACATCGTGTACTTGTCCGATTTCGGCTTTTTCCCGTAACACATACATATTTACCTTCCCCACATTTAGACAGTTCCGGGCCACGCCCAACGAACAATCGGAGTGAAGCGGGATTACGAAGAAAACGACACCAGAACGACTCTATACATAACCCCCTCCCTCCCGCTCTGTATAGAACATGAATACACAACACACACACAAATCAACGTAATATTTACTAACATAGAAAATTGGAAAAATATATTGCCAAGAAGAGGTCGCAACTTTTGCTGTGGAAATTTGACAGACACCTTTACAAGTATTTGTAGTTGGTTTATTTAACGTACACTTTCTAAACAAACATATATTTACTTATTGAACAACAGAACTAAGACTTAGAGACCCTACAGAAATATAAAATATGTCCGCCAACGCCATTCGGATTTGAACCAAAATCCCCCTAGACTTGTAGACTCACTTTAGTCCCTAGGACAAAATACCGTGTTTTATTACTGGCCTTTACTGGCCGCTTATTTATGTCGGTTGTACCGAAGGTGTTTTTTCCTAAACTGCTCCCCACCCTCCCTCCACGCAATTGAGAGTACATTTACTTTAAACTGTACTTTCCTCATACCTACGCTATTATTTTTAATGTGCAGATAGCCCAAAATGCTTGTGAAACGCTATGCTAGAGCATACCATAATTACTTGTTACGAAACGCTCTCCAGATAAAAGTGTTAAACAAAATTATAATAATAAATATAGCCATTAAAAAAATTGGTCATTAGTAAACTATCCTTAAATGAGTTTATATCCGAAACAAGTATACAGTGTTATCTATAATGTAAAAACCTTCTCAAATATCCAGTATGAATGAAATTTTGAGAAATATTTTCGAAAACTTTAGTATTCTCTAAAACAATTCACTAGTATTTAAACCTTAATTTTATAACTATAGTAAAAATATATGATTTCTTCTTTAGGTATGTTTATATAATATAAAAATATCAAATTTGATTAACGCAATCAGACAGTTTCAACTGTAGCCAAAAATGCAGACAAAATTGTTAGACTTTTTTTTTTTTTGTTAGGCGGAACATTAAGCGTCACTGTCCATCATAATCTTGAGGTAAAACATGCTCACTATTTCATTAATTTTTAATTTGAGAAAAGAAACAGGAAAGGTGGCCTATATAGGTCCATAAATACTTCCAAACCCAATTATTGCATTGAAGAAGACAAATTAGTTGTTCGTATGTATTGTTTGAAACATGGTTAGTTTTTTTAAACAACTTGAATGCTGTCTACTTTGTGAGAAAACGATGTAATTTGTGTGGGTCATTAATATTGTTTTAAAAAATATTCATAGTTTTCAAGTTATGTGCCAGAGGCTTACAAACATACAGAACATCGGCACATGTTGCCATAAATTAAAAGGAAGCCTTACCCCTTCAACGGAGGGCACGTGAAATAAAGGTCAGGCTATCATTTTTAGTTTTTCGTTGGCAGAAACGTATGTTCAACTATGTTATTTTGCAACACAGACTAGAAACAACTAATTTTCGACATGTTTTATTTACTAGTGGATAACCAGATCTTTAAGGTCATTCGACACGAAAGCCTCTCTGAAAATGAGAAAGACCTTATGAGGATGTAATGTTTTGGCAGTGATTGTAACATAAGGTGGAAAAACGGGGGGAGGGGGTGAAGTGATGGGTGACCAGCCAACACACACCTACTGTGCTAGCTAGAGCTTTTGTTAATACGTACCTTCAGAAGAAACTGTCGCTTCTTTTCCCTTCATTTACTAAGACTTATGTTTTACTTGTACATTTAACATTATTTGTCCTTAACATATTATAAATATTTCATTGTGTACATCTATGGTGCATTTCGTTTCATACTAAATTCCAGCTCCATACATTAAATACTCTGGCTTAACGATGGTACGGGAAAATCATAAACTAACAAGTTTTACTCCTTACAACTCGTGACCTGTAATTATTTGAATTCAGTGAATAACTATTTATAGCTTATAAGCTATAATTATACATTTGTTAAAATAATGCAATAAAACGTTGATGGTCGATTGACCTTATGAGGAATATTGCAATGGATGTAGTCAAATTATCGTATGTCGTGAAACAAATCGAAACAGACGGGGAACAACACACACGCTTCTCATTTAACGAGTTATTTCAAATAATTTCATTCACAACAGTAGATGCAGTTGTTGGCTTTGAAATGTGATTGAGTCTCGTTGATGTTGTTGCGCAGATAAATGAAAGCTGAAATTATTTAAAGTCGCGCCGATGAGGATAAATCTTGTAATTAGCTTGGTGCTTGTCATGTGATTACGTCTCTGCCCTGTTTTTGTTTTTTCAGCAGACATGTGACTGCACAGTAACGTGTGGACGTCATATTACATCTCGACACAACACATTATATTACGGCCTATGCTTGGAGCAAGGCAAGCGAGGTTTACTTATAGCGTTAAATATGCAGAAACACGGCGCTCCGTGGATGGATGAATGAAACAGGTCGTGTTACTATTCATTTTGAAACCCGCATCATTATACCCTCTGCCGTCAGCCTTTGCCTGTCACTGTACACATAAATGTGAGCAGCCCCGCCAGGTGCTCAAACTGGGCCTGGTACCAAGGGCAAATAGTGCCCCCCCTACCCCTCACTCCATCCTTCCTCTGTTCTCAACTTGACTTCAGTGGCTGCGGAACCTTATTTAGTTAAGAGGAATAAGGGGAATGAGATCAGGAAGAAGGGGCTTTAGGGGGCTTCGACCCCCAATCTAAAAGGGGGCCAGGATACCTTCCCTAAACCCTTTAAAATTTGGACATCTCTAAAAGCTATTTTGAGTGATCCTCTCCCAGAATTTTTTTTGAAAACAATATTTATTTATAAGCTATTTGGAGTAGTCCTCAAGAATATTTTTTTTAATTTGGATGTTTCTTCACAGTGGTATCTGCCTGGACATGTTTAAAAAATCAGACTCATATTATAGAAGCTATTTCAAGTGTTCTTCCCCCGAATTTTTTTAAAATGATGCCAATATAAGTTAGTTAGAGTGGTCCTCACCTGGAACTATTTTTAAATAAGTTGCGTCCAGAATTTTTTAAGAGCTGGCCTCTTCCAGAAAATTTTGGAAAATTAGATGCTCTTGGAAGCTATTTGTAAGAGTCATCCTGGAAATTTTAATAATTGGGTGACTAGAAGATATTTGGAATTCGATAAAAGTCCATTTTTCGGTTTAATATTCAAGAATATCAAAGGGGAGTTCATTAAAGAGACAAGTTTATTCCAGTCGGGGGTTGGCAGGGACAAATTATTTCCAATGGGATAAATGCAGTAAAAATATATTAAAAATAAACTCTGTGAAACTTCCAAACCTTTAGGAACGAAAGACAAGATTGAGCCTAACCAATGATAAAGCTGTGACATTTTACAAAGTTCCTCCGAAGGATGGGTCAACTGGTGTGTTTGGCACGCACTATTCCTTAGGATGAAGGAAAACTTTCAACTTTCTTCCTAAGTAAAGATATGAATCATAACAATCGAAGTGAAGGATGCATCACGGATAGTGAATGATTTTTCGTAGAATACGATATCATTAATTGGTGAAATAAAATAAATAAATAATTAAAGATGGTGAATTTCTTGTTAGCAGTCAAACATGGTGCAAGTTGGTAAACACTGGAACTGGCCAATAATGAAGTTTAGCATCAGAAATATAATTTTAACAAGATTAACCCGCCCAAATCATTGAAGCCAAGACGACACCGCTCTCCTGGCGCAGTCCCCGGACGCTAAGGTCGTCTGGGCCAAGCTTACCTTCGCGTTGCGGGGACTGTTGGCCTA
>CABFVX010007056.1:0-17862 GCA_902151425.1 Timema shepardi
CACCTGAAAAACTTGCTAGGGTCGCTCCTGTTTCCATGTAGATAGCATTTGCTAATCCAACTCAAACAGAGGATCTACATTACTTACTAATGACACTAGGAAAGTTATACTTATTGAATGAATGTAGCCTGTATCTCTATAGGCTTGTGACTCATATTAAATGTTTGTGTTTTCAGGTCATATGGTAGTGTTTACAAAGCTCTCCACAAAGAGTCGGGCCAAGTCTTGGCCATCAAGCAAGTGCCTGTTGACACTGATCTTCAAGAAATCATCAAAGAAATATCTATCATGCAGCAATGTGACAGTCCTTGGGTTGTCAAGTACTATGGTAGTTACTTCAAAAATACTGATCTCTGGGTGAGACCACTACACTGGTTTTTCTTGTGGGGATTTGGCTATCCTTGCATATTTTTCTTCTATAACATACATCATCACGAACTGTTTCCAGCCTGTGGCCGGGCCTGTTTAATAAAACAGCTCCATCTCCCTCTGTCCTTTCACCATTCTTCCTTCTGCCCTCTCTCACACTCTCCTCCTCTCATTTGCACACTTGCTGCTATCTCTTCTTCCATTCTCTTACTTTGTGTCTCTTGTGGTCTCTTGCCTACATATCCATTAATCTTCTTGGAATCCTCGCCCCTTCCATCCTCATTATGTGTCCATACCATCTCATCCTTGCTTCCTCTATTTTCTCATGTACCCCGACTCTTGACCATACAGCTCCTTTCCTAATCCTATCTCTTTTGGTGACAGTTAGCATGGTCCTCATCAAATTCATTCCCATGGCCTCCTCTCTCATATTTTCTTTTTTATCCAAAGTCCAAGTTTCTGCTGCATATATATCTATGAGTATAAAGTATGTTCTATACAACACTTCCTTAAACTTCAGGGGAGCTTATCTTTTCTATAGTAGGTCTCTTACGCACCTTCTAGAACAACTCTCCCTGCCGCCCTCTTCTCACTATATCTCTTCTGCTTTACCTTTTGCCTCAATCACACTGGCAAAATACTTTATGCTCTTTACTTCTTTCACATCTAATCCATCCAGTTTTTTCACCTTTATTGGTCTTGTTCTCTTTCTTGTCACCACCTTCACTTCAAGTTTTGACATACTGAATTTCATTCCACACACATTCACTTCCTGCGGTTGTTCCTGTACTTGGTCTTTCTTTTACCCCCATACCATCAAGTCATCTGCAAACATCAATGCTTTAATTTTCTCCTCATCCAGTTTCCCTGCCACTCTATTCATTATCATTTCCATCACCAATCACCTCTTTCTACTCGAGCCTCATCCATTGATTTCCATACTTTCTTTTTAGCCACACTATTATAAGCTTTTTCTTCTTCCATAAATTCCACTACCAGATCCTTTCCAAACTCATATATCTTTTCCATCAGCTGTCTAATTCAATATATTAAATCTATTTTCAACCTTTTTTCTCTTAATCCATCTCCATTACACTTTTCCTTACACATACACATAAGGGTTTTGTAAATATATTTTTGTACACATTCACTGTTTAACTACAATTAACATATTTTCAAACAGTTTTATGAGAGAGGAGAGTTTGAGAGATGCACGCTATTACAAGGGGAAGAACAGGTGGAAATTGGTGGTATAGATTGAAGGGGAGGAAAGGGGCTGAGGAGGCAGAAGGGAGGGAAAATAGCTAGAGGGGAATAACAGCAGGGAATCGAACTATGAGAGAAAGGCGTGGAAAAGGAAGTTACATGTTTTGAAATACAAAGAGTAGAGAACATTATAAATTGGGATATACAAGTATTTTCTTTACAGATTGAAAACCTACTTATACTTAGACTCCACCATAATATTATTTAGCCAGAGTTATTTTAGCAAAATATTGGCCCAGGTCTGGACACTAATATAAGCCTTTGTGAATGTTGTAATGTTATGTGAATGTTTTTGTGAAGTATTTGCGTTGGCTTCCCCTTATGAACTAATTTATTTTATGTTATGCATGTCCAGGAAACCATATTTAAAATTGCACTGTATATTTTGTTACAAGTATATTTAAACAAACAGCCAGGATGTTAGTATAAATAATTAAAAAAAATACATCTTGAATCTGGCAATTTTTTAAAACAACCTAATCAAAGAGTTTATTTTAGTATTTTGCATTATATTTGGAAGAAGGTATAAGAAAGGTGTATATAAACATATAAAAGGGGGACAAACACAATATGGCCATTACAATGAAATGAAGAACACAGTTCCCAATTTACATTGCTGCCAATTTGTTCCTATCTATGTGTTCTATTATTCTTTACCTTTTTCCTTTTTTCTCCTCTTTTGTGTTTTTTGGCTTTCTCTTTTAGGAAGTTGCGTTGCGCGTTTCACACTCCTCCCTGATGAGTTCCGATAGAATGAAACCTAGGTCGGGGGAATGGGCGGTGACGATCAATTTTCTTTAAGAGACATCCATTACCTCTTTGTCCATTGGAAGCAGTGTAAAGTGTGAACTGTGTTCTTCTTTTCATTGTAAAGGCCATTTTGTGTTTGTCCCTTTTATATGTTTCTAACCACCTTTCCTGTACCTTCTTACAAATATAATACAATTACCTCATATAACGAAAAGAGGTTTTCCTTATTGGATTATATTTTAGTATTTTGAAATTATTCTAAAGCATATATAGGTATTTTAAAATAACAGAAATGTAATATGGTCTAAAATGTTATATTTTAATCTTCACTGCTACTGATATTTATGTTGAAGAACCCTGAAAAAGGAAAAAAAAAACCTATATCCAGGTGAAGAAAAAATCCATCCACACTTGTCATAGATAATAAACTTATATTGCTCTGTGATATAAAACAAAAATATAACTTAAGAATAAATCTGACATCACTGACAGTTATTGCTTTTTATCTTAGCTTTTCATTAATCTTATACAGTATGGTACAGTTTGAAGCACTCTGGAACATGAAGTGTCACGAGAGACAGCTCACATTCACAAGTTTTTTCACTTCTTTTTTTTGTGGTTATCACAATAAAACAACCCGTGCGTGCCCCCCAAATGAAACATCCCACGATGTTTTCTCTCTGCAGCGCTGGTTCCTTTTGTTATAGTAGGCGTGGTTCTCTCTCTGTACTTCCTATTTGCGTTCTTACATACATGCGGATCACATTTTCTAAGAAGAGATGTAAACAATTAGTTAATTTCATATATTACTTGAGCTTTTATTTTAATATCAATTTATAACACCTTGTTAATAAAATAGAAGTACACATTTTACATACTATGTTTCTGATCTATTGTAAAGTCTAAATGTGTATAAATGCATCTTACTACATGTTGAATCTAAATGTGGGTGATACTTCTGATCATATGTTAAGTTTAAATTCATATGAAAGGAAACTCTCCCTGAGCGCTGTCTCTCCGAGAACATCCAACCTCCCCTCCTCGCTGACATCAGAAACACCTTTTCATATCATGTGATATTATGAACCAATGACATGAGTTGGCGTTCAATTCTCTGCCTTCTGGTTGGCTGGACAGTGGCGTCTCAAAGTGCATCAGAAAATTACGAAACTTGTTTGAACAGAAATAATCCACTACATCAGTGGTACCAAAATATTGAAAAGATACAGCATTAGACGCTGTGACTTTTCCCTTTGTTAACTGTCCAATTCATCCAGTAAGAAATTTTAATAAAATAAAAATGTATTTACTTTAAAATTGCCTGAAAGGCCTAAATATGTTAAAAAAAAAAGAACTAATTAAAACAATATTATTAGTAAAGCTAAAACCTGAATTCAAAATATGAAATATTAAATAGTAATCTTCAAAACTGCACTTTCATCCTTGGACAAAGTACTTCGAGAAACTTGCTAACACTCTTTTACATGAAAACATATTAACAAAAAAGGGTGACCTGGTGGTCTGGGGTCCAGGGTTCAATCCTTGGTCCAGGCACAGATTTATTTGATTGCCAAACCCTTCCTTCACCTCTGACAAGATGTGTATTAATCACAACTTGTAAATGTGGGGAATGCCAGGCTTCCACGTTAAACTGTAGGTCCTCCAATTCATCTCACAATCACCCTACCATTACACATTAGCGTAAGTGCACTTGAAAGGGTAGTAAGACGCTGTTCCAACAATAATAATAATAATAATAATAATAATAATAATAATTAATAATTATTATTAAATAATAATAATGGGCATACCGTATCCTTTAATTTCAAACAAAATATAGGCTCACAATTGAGAACATTACAACACACTTTGCAGGTTCTAGAAGGGGCATATTCTGAACAAATTAACAGGTATGCTGCACTCTAAAAGCTGCAGGGAGGATTCGGGGGTCAAAGAGACTTAACCACCGTAGGCCAAGAAGGTCAAGAGATGCTTCCGCTGTGGATATCAAACATTTATGTTTCTCTAATACTCGCATTCTATCTTGGGAAACTTCTCGCCTCCCAACTCCTCTTGTCTTTCTTTTTTGAATTATTTATATCTTTGTTTTAATATCCACCTTTACAGCCTATTACATATTCTGACTTCATAAAAGTACACCAGAACTATGCTCAAAAAACACCAAAACGTGAAACTACTGATGATTATCATCCACACAAATTGTAATGTAATATCAAAACACAGCACACTATAGTTCATCGCAACACCTAAATTGGTTGATCGTAATTAAAATTACACATAGGTAGGTAGCATTTCCATTTTTCATTTATTTGAGGTATTATATTGCAAAGTGCACTTTCTGGCCCGCCTTTAATTCGTCACCGTGAGAGGGGAAATCCAAATTCTACCAATAATATTCTTTTAGGCCATGCCAAACTCACAATGACTAATAATCAGATAATGTATGCTGCATCGAATTATAAACTTATAAGCAACAATCAAAAGAACAAGGTTAAAACTCCATACTAAAACCAAAAACACTGTCTAGCTACTACAGTTAAATTAGCCCCTCATTCCCCACCCTCCCACCCCTACGTCAGCCGTGTATACTCTAAAATGGCGGTAAATATGCTTGCCAAATACATGATGATACATGTGTCTAGAAGACATAAACATAATCAAATATGTATTTAATTATTGCATAGTTTAAAGCTTGTTATTTATGTGATTATTTCACATATATTAATTTTACTTATTTTATTTTGCGTGAGCTATACTAGACTAATAAATAATCATTGTGATCTTGAGTCTTGAATATTTGTTCACTAGTTGGAACTCTGTTTTGCTTTCAATAAGTATTCGGCAGGCCCTGGGTTGTAAACACCCAGGTTCATTGGCCAATGTTTGTTGGCGAGGGGCAAAGGGGAGTGTTGCAACCCCATAAACATTGGTCAAGGTCATTAGAACTTCTATAGCTTTGCCTTCTGTTTTCAAGCAGCATGTCCTGAGCTTCATAAGCTGGGTAGGTAGAAGAACCTTTTGGAGGAATAATTACTTAAAACACAATATTCTTGGATTATGAACAAATATTAGTTTACAACTTAATAATACATAGATACATTATACATGTATATTTATTTACAATTTAAACATTACTATTTACACAGTTTGCACAGACAACATTGTATTTAGAAACTAGTCCATATAATGATGGTATGTGGCGCAGGACTAGCATACCCATACCACCGGGTTCTAGATGGTTTTTCTTTCTTATATGTGGCTGGAATGTGTCCTGGGAAGTGTCCCCAGGCTTTTGATTGCAAAAGCAGGGAGCATTCTACTTAAGAGGGTCGGCCATGTTGTACTCTGGTAATTTAACAAATTGATTCTAGTAATTGCTCTGCCAAGTCCACTCTCTATTCATAAATGTTCTTTCTTTTTTACTTCCTACCAGTGTGTACAACATAGAAGTTGAAAATAGCAATATTCATCAAATAAAAAAGTTATTGTATTTCTTCACACAGCGAGTCTTTACTATGTTTTCTTGATGTGTGACCAAGTCTTGCCTTCTTTTTCTACCTGTATCAACCATATCAGATTGTTTGTGCTTGGATGATAAGATGTATACACCCTTTTGATCGTGCCACTTCAGTGCGCTAGCATGGCTAGATCTTGTCTCCATCTGGTCTAGTGTCTATTTATTTTTGGGCATATCTTTAGGCATATTTTTCCCATTTCCTCTTACTGTTCCCACAACATTCATCTTCCTTCTTTTCAGTTCCATGAAGAAGTTTGGTGAAGAATACCTATTATCCATATACAGTGTATAGCTTTTTTCAAAGATATGCTTTCTGAGCTCTAACATAACGTTCTCACTAGTAGAAAAGTTATCTGCCTTGAACAACATCCATACTGGTATATATTTCGAAACTGGTGCAATACCCAAAAGCCGATTCACATAGCTTATATAAAATTTTATGTTGAAATGAGCATACTTGTAGGGATTGAACTGTGCATATGCAAGGCGCCCTGTGAATTTTATAATACTTTCATCTATTGCCTCATCCTCCATGGGTGTGTCTACAACTTTGAATTGGTCACCAAGGAAGTTGATAACATACCTTAATTTTGAAGTTCTATTGTTAGAGTTTGCACTTTTATTGCCAGAGAAGTGGCGATATATAGATATATCAGCTGGAACCTAACATATAGCATAGTTTTCCCATAAATGGGGGTTTCAGTCACAGATCTTTTGGACCAGTTACACTTCACTTTAGACTTTTTCATTTGGATCATTAGAATACACAATGAACAATATGTCCTCAGCTCATTAGGAGTTGTCACACCATTTGTCATCAGTGATTTAAAAAAAAAAAAATTGCACTGGAAAACTCCTGTGTGGCATATTCATCTGTCTCTGTACTCAGTTTCAACCAAAAGTGGTCACATAGGAACCTGTTATAAACAATCCTTACAGTAGGATTTTTCCCCAGACTGCGTAAAATTACTGCAGAGATTTTTGACACTTTAGTAAATGGATATACATTCAGTTCATTTTGTTCACAGATTCATTCCCAGCAGTCTTGTCTATTATTAATATGAATGAGATTGTTTTGTGTTACAGAATGACTTGTTGATACACTTGCCATAACAATTTAGTCAATAATATCATTTGATTCACAATCTGAGTTTTCTTTATTTCCTAACTCTTCCTTGCAACTAAAAATACTATCACTTTCATTTTCATCAACTTTTTCACACAAATAATTGGCTCTATTCACCTTATCTTAAGATCATTTCTTTCGCGACGCCATGACACAGTGATGTTCTACCAAATGTTACAGGAGTAATGAAACTAATTTTTCTAAGGCAAAAACCCATGTATTTTGTCTGACATAAATGTTTATAAGATATCTAAATGCATCCAGCATTTGATTGGTGCTGCCATCTATATATGACAAGTTAAACTATGTTTACATTTTAAAGCTAAAGCAAGCAAACTAACCTGTTGCACACATTGTTTTAGTGCACAAGGGGTCAACCAACATTAGCAAAGTTACTAGTATTTCTTTTTATGAAATGAAGGCTGTCTACCTGGGTCGAGTCAATAAGACTTGCATATGACCTACACAGTTATTAAGACACAGGCCAAAAATAATATAACCGTGTTTATGTAAAGTAATAGGGATTTGATTACACCTTTTCTTTAGCCTGTTGGATAATATTTTCAATATCACAAGGCCAACATTTTCAAATTTGTTATACATAAAAGAATGCTGGGTAACCAAACATAAGAGAATGACAATTCTCTACAGTGTCTGACATTTAGTTCTCTCAATGTTGTCTCATTTGGCAGCTATCAAACTTAGACCAAACTTAAAATACATAAACACTCACAAGGCCACGTCCAGTTTATATGTTTTTTTATCTTCATGCCCACAGTTTTGGGTCAAGGATGTACAGATTAAAAAACAAATCTAATAAATGTTTAGATTTAAAAAGTAGCATAACATTTAACATTATCACCTTTTAAAGTAGACTTCCTTTTATGCATAGACCAGACTATAATAACCACTGGTTAAATTTCCTAAAATAAAAACAAAATTATCATTATTTTGCTATACAGATTTTAACTAATTTTGTGTTCACATAAATCCTCAGTTTTATATGATTAACTTTGTATTTATTATACTATCGAGGCCCTACTCAAACCAGGATTGTCAGGAGTGAGTAGCAGAGGCCGAAGTGTTAAACAAATATTTCTATGCTATCTTATTAGTTAATTGATTACGTAGTAATTAAAATCAATAGTTGTTGTGGAACAAGTCCATAGCTGAACTGGCTGGAAATAAAAATGGGTCAGCTAAAAACAAATGAAGCACAATCTTAGAAAAGCCTGACCAAGTGTCTAGGATTGATGTTTTAATTCTAAGTCACACATATTTGTACATTTAAACATATCTAAATTGTAGCCATATTGAAGTAAAAATTACTTAACTAGTATGCACATCTAAAACATATTAATGTGTATGTGTAATTGAGCTAAGGGATATGTATTAATGAGCAATTTTGATGTGTCAGCCTTTCTCCTCTTTGAATGTTTTGCATTGTCAAATTCCCTGGGTCATATAACAAAATGTAAACATGCTCATATAATATTCAAAACATCTTAATTGCAGTGTCAAAGTATTATTTGTGTCCTGGTCACCAAAAGTGATGTATGATGAGATCTTAAGGGAAAACAAGGCTCAACAATAACTATACAAATTACTAGCACTAATGTTGAACTAAGCTGTTTATTTAAAATATGACAACCATATTTATAATGCAACTCTAATGGGGTTTTGACCTATCTTATGTTATTTCTAGCTTTGATAGTCAATTTATGAAATATTTTTTTGGGTGAGACACAAAATATATTATAAAACTAGAATTGCGAGATAAATTTTATACCATTTTTTCATCCTGAAAGAAAGTTTTGACAGAAAAGGAAAAAATAAAGTTTAGGGTCTCAATTACTTCAATCCACATTACTTTAATTTATTTGTTACTTTATATATCCTACAGCAGAACTGGGCAATCTACATATTCTTTTGTGGCCCGCCAAGCTATCTATGTGTGAAATATAAACATATATATACATATATATATATATATATATACACACACACACACACACACACAATTCTATAAAGTTAAGTTTTAAATATAATCCTAGAAACAAAAGTATCCTGTCAGACAAAATACCCATTCCATGTTAATGTTCTATTTCTTGAGACCAATACTGAACGCCAGGCTGGGTGGTTGTTTCGTGCAAGTTATGATATGTATGTCAATAAGATTTTTTTAATTAATAAAGTGTTAAATATAATTCAAAAATGAATAGAAAATGAAAAATAGAACAGGAGTGTTGTGTCTTCACTGAACAGTGGAAAACAAAATACTTTTTTACTGAAGTAAATAACAAGTTTGTTTGCCTTCTTTGCCAAGACAGTATATCAGTGCTAAACAAGTAGAATATTAAAAGACATTTCACTACCAAACATTCCTAATATGGTTCAGACTTAACTCCATAAGCCAGAAATAAAGCAGCAGATAAATTAACTCATAATTTGTGCCCACAAAAACATTTTTTACAAGGCAAACTATGGAACAAAAAGCAGCTACAAAAGGCAAGTTTTACTATTGCTCATTTAATAGCCAAAAGAAACAAACCATTTTCTGATGAAGACTTTACTAAACCGTGTATGATTGAAGCTAGTGTAATTATATGCCCTGATGTTAAATATAAATTTGAGAACATAAGTTTATCTCGGCGAACAATAATGAGAAGAATTGAATGTATTGATGAACATTGGAATGAGCAACTATTATCAGTATCACAATTTATCACATGTTACTCGATTTCTCTCGACGAGAGTATAGACCAAAATAATACTGCACAGTTATTAATTTTCATACGCGCATGTACTCCTGAACTTTAAATTATTGAAGAACTTCTATTATTGGAGTCTATGAAGAAACAAACAATAGGAATTGATATTTTGAAAAAGTAGAGAGTTGCTTAGTAAAATATAACTTGCCATGGAACAAAATGGTAAGCGTAACAACTGACAGAGCACCGAGTTTGATGGGCAAGAATATTGGCGTGTTAAAGAAAATTTGTGAACAATATGCTGATTATAACTTAATAACAATATGCTTATAACCCGAACGGGTAGTAAGACATGCTAATAATAATAATAATAATAGTACTTTTTATTATACACCGACAAGTATTGTGTATAAATATGCTAAAAGTGGAACACATCACCTTTTATGTTATTAAACTTGTTAATTTAATCTGATCGAGAGCCCTGAATCACAGACAATCTATTAGTTTTCTTCAAGATCTTGAATTTGAGTATTCAGATATTATCTCTCATAGCGAAATTTGATGGCTAAGTTTGGGAAAGGTTCTTTGCAGAGTATGGGATCTAAAAGATGACATAATTACCTTTTTAGAAATGAAAAATATTATGGACTTTCCTGAATTAATTGATCAAAACTGGCTTTGTGAATTTGCATTTACATTGGACAGCATGACACACCTAAACGTTTTCAACTCTGTGCTACAAGGAACAAACTTATATGCCCATAACATGCTAATAAGCTTGAATTAATTCAAATTAAAACTACGTTTATTTTCACAACATTTATTGAAAAAAACTCTTGATCACTTTCCAAACATGCAAACACTGACAATACGAGAAAATAAATTTGAAGAATGTGCCAAAAGGATCAATTTTTTGAGAGATGAATTTTCTCGCATGTTTGCTGGCTTTTGCAATATTGAAAAAGGTTTGTTGATAGTTCGTCATCCATTTTCATTTGACATTGATAATGCACCTAGTGAACTGTAGTGACCTGTAGTGTAATCTTGACTTAAGAGAATCACACGGTTGGGAAGAAATTTGTAAATTTTACAATTCTCTTGATTCTGAGAAATTCGCAAACATTCAAGATTTTGCTCGAAAAATGTTAGTCATTTTTGGAATGACCCATATATATATAAACAAATATTTTTTATAATGAATCTCAATAAAAACTCCTTATGATCAAACCTTTCTGATGAACATTTAGAAGCAATTTTAAGAATTGCGATGACAAAATTTACACCTAACACCAAAGAAATGATGAAAGATATGAACAAAATTGCATTCATTTTATTAAGTCATGTTTTATTTGAGAATTATTACTTATTTTATATGTGTTTCATCTATTTTTATATTGTCTATATAATTTTATATTTTTATATTGTAAATTGTACCAAAAAATCAAATTTTATGTGGTGGCCCATTATAATATTTCACTTCTCAATGTGGCCCTTCAGCCTAAACATTGTAATACCCTTTAATCCAATTTCATGTTTATTAGATTGTCATGGAGTACTGTGGGGCTGGTTCAGTTTCGGATATTATGAGGTTACGCAAAAAGACTCTAGCTGAAGATGAAATTGCAACTATTCTCTGTGATACACTTAAAGGACTTGAATATCTACACCTTAGGAGGAAGATTCATCGAGATATTAAAGCTGGTAATATTCTGCTAAATACAGAAGGCCATGCTAAATTAGCAGATTTTGGAGTTGCAGGCCAGCTTACGGTAAGATTTGTCTGTTTAGACATTAATTTAATAAAAATCATTGTATATTTGATCATCTATTAAAGATATTATTTTGAATATTATTAAGTACTTTGTAAACCAATGTGCAATTTCATGACTTTAGACAAAGTTAACCAATCCTCATATTTTCACACTCGCTGTGTAAGAAATGATCCTTCACTGTTTTGTACGTAGAAAATTATGTTGAGGATGGAGGTGGAAGATTCACAGGTTTCCGAAACTAGCAATTGAGAGATTTTTGCATTTTAGGATAAAGAAAGTTTTTAAAAGTTATTTAAAATGATATGGGGAATGCCAGGCTTCCACCGTTAAACTGTAGGTCCTTCATTTCATCTCACAATCACCCTACCATTACACATTAGCGTAAGTGCGTATAACCTGAACGGGTAGTAAGACGCGGTGCTAATAATAATAATAATGATATTTAAAATGCCATGATAAAATTACATATTCATCCATGATAGCTGTAATATTTCTATGTAAATGTCTTATAAAAAAATAATTAAAACATGTACTTTGGTACAGGAATGGAAACACAATCGTGTTCTTATTAAATGTAACACAATATCTGTAATTTAAATCTAAATTAATATTAACATAATTAATAAACAACAACACTAGATTATTTGCTTATATTTATTATATTATTATAAAATTTAATATCAAAATATATTTCTCCTTATAAACCAAGTATATTTATTTAAAAAATCTAATAAGATAGTGTGGATGTAAAATAAAGTAAAACTGTTAAGTTGATTTATCTTTAATTTTGACATTATAATAACACACAATATTTATAAAAAAATACAAGAATTTATATTTAGTAACTTTAAGTTGCATTACATCCTACTTAGACTTGCTCATATGTTTTTAACATCTGGGGGTGGGGGTTGGGGGTGGATGGGTCTAATAGCCTGTTGTCAACCCCGATTTGACTATGGGGAGGTCGTAGCGCTCACGTACCCTCTGGATCTGGATGCGGTGTCTAGAAGAGCTCGGATAGTCTCTTGATGACCCCAGGGGCTTGTTTCGCGGGGACGACGTGGGCTTGGGTTGCCTTCGCGATTCGCGGGTCTCCCCGACTGGTGTACGGGGTGGAGGTGGGAGAGAATTGGTAGGCCCTGGTGGGAGTAGCTAGGGGTTTAAGGTGGTAGGATGGTCGGG
This sequence comes from Timema shepardi, assembly GCA_902151425.1. NCBI lineage: Eukaryota > Metazoa > Arthropoda > Insecta > Phasmatodea > Timematidae > Timema > Timema shepardi. The sequence goes on from CABFVX010007056.1 coordinate 12,715, forward strand.
TCGGGGAAAGGAGTGATACGGGGGCTTGCTGTCGGAAGGAGTCGAGGTAGTTTTGAGTAGTCGGGCTGACGTGTAGGGAGAGGGGATGTTGTGCCCCTTGTTTCGGGGGAGTGAAATATAATGAAGACTGGGATGAGGCGTGAGGTGGGTTAGGGTTCCTCAGGTGTGGAGAGGTGAGGGAGGTTGGGGCAGTGGATCGTTCGTGGGTGGAACTAGATCCCGCGGATGGGTGGCTGGCCACGGTTGAGTAACCCGGGTGTTCTGCGCGGTGGTTCTCTTCGTTCTGTCGACGGGCTTGCTCCTTCTTTCCCGAACGGCTGGTGTATCCCTTGTTAGGGCCCATTGGAGGGAGGATCCGGGGGGAGAGGGGCAGGAGGGCAGGTTCGGTGGGTTACCGCAGTGAACCGGATAGGAAGGATGGTTCGGCGAGTTACCGCGTTGGACCGGATAGACAGGGTGGTTCGGTGAGTTACCGCGGTGAACCGGATAGGCAGGGTGGCTCAGCGAGTTACCGCGGTGAACCGGATAGGCAGGGTGGTTCGGCGAGTTACCGCGGTGAACCGGATAGTCAGGATGGTTCGGCGAGTTACCGTGGTGAACCGGATAGGAAGGATGGTTGTGGTGGGCAGCTGAACTATGAAGAAACACACACAAACTGTTGACAATGGTTTATTCCTCGAGAGGTTGCGACTTAGCGCGGAGCCGGGCTCCCGGTGACTGATCCCAGCCAGTGGTCTGTCTGCTCCTTTTATCCCCCCCAGAGAGGTGGTTCGGGAGCGCTCGGCTTGTCACCGAGCGGCCACGAAGCAAGGGAGGGGAATGTTTACCCAGAGATTGTGAACATTGAAGGGGGAGAGAGGGGTAGAGCATGACCGACCGCTTTCCTGAATGCAAGAGCGTTACATAGATAAATAAGGAGCAGAGGGGTGGTAACAATCCTTATAATCAAACTTAGCAAAATTACAATTTAGGAATAAATAAAATCCCTCATATTATGTTATAGTTGTCATAAAATAAAACTACTTACTGCTATGACAATTTTAAGCCAGTCCATGAGATGATATTGTCAAGAAAACTATGTTAAAACATGTATTTAGGTAGCAGTGGGCTATTTGCAAATTTATCCTACTTTTAACCATACCATGGTCCCATTGTCTTTTAACATGAACCAGGATAGTGCTTGCTAAATGTTGGAAACCTCCCACACCTCTGACATGCAATCTTTTCAACTATTACCACTAGAGATTTCTTATGTTTAGTTGAGATAACATAGTAGCCTACAACTTGATGGTTTGACTAATGATTGCCAGTGAATACTTACAGTAAGTCCTGCTATAACGTTGCCTATTAGAATGTTGTTTGGTTACAACGTTGTTAATAATCTGTGACCATTTTCTTACATAACGTCTGCTATTAGGTACAACGTTGATTTTCAGCTGAACACGTGCCAAGTGTCAACTGCCTGGTTCCCGTTTTGTGGGCCTAATAGGCCTATGAGTCATGCAGGTCCTGTCAGAAATTTCTATCCCCCTACCCTCCCCATCTTCCATACAACAAGGTGTTAGTAATAATAATAATATCAAATGGGTATTTTTATGTGAAAAAATATATTTTGTTTGTTTACAGTATTTTAAATTTGGAATCTTTTACTTGAAACTTGATACTTTTAGCACCAGATTTAGAGACTTCAGCATTACTTAGTTGGCAACACTCAATATGGTGCAAGCTATGAGCAGTTTTGTTCAATTATACGAAGTTTTGTTTAGCTTTCTTTGTAGTTTTTATATTTTTAGTTCGCTTGGGTCTTTTGTTTATCTTTTGTGTTTTTTTTATATTTACTACATTTTAAGTTCGCGTGTGACTTCTGTTTACCATTCTTTGTTTTTATATCTAATTTATTTTAGTTCGTGCACAACATGTGTTTACTTGTTTTGGTTTTTATTTTAGTTAAGGGGGGCTAGGGCAGGGTGTTCTCTGTTTGCAATGGCGTCTAAACGTCCATGCAATTTATCTAACACTTTAATCGCAAAGAAAAACAGACGATCAATTAGTCTGGCTGTTAAAATGGACATAATACAGCGACTCGAATCCGGTCAGCGCGGTGTAGACATTGCTGCAGCTTTGGGCCTACCTGCAACTACTGGTCAGCGCGGTGTAGACATTGCTGCAGCTTTGGGCCTACCTGCAACTACTGGTCAGTGCGGTGTAGACATTGCTGCAGCTTTGGGCCTACCTGCAACTACTGGTCAGTGCGGTGTAGACATTGCTGCAGCTTTGGGCCTACCTGCAACTACTGGTCAGCGCGGTGTAGACATTGCTGCAGCTTTGGGCCTACCTGCAACTACTATTCACACTATAGGGAAAAATGCCACGAAAATTAAGTGCAGTGTGGAAAACTTTTCATGGCTCAGTGTGACAAAGGTCAGGCGTACAAGAAACGAACGCATTGAAAGGATGGAGAAAATGCTTTCGCTGTGGATTGAATCTCAAAACCAAGGTAGTGCCCCAGTTACTTTAGCCGTTGTTCAAAGTAAAGCTAAATCTTAATATCATGACGTGTTAAAGCCTAAGGACGGTGAAGGCTCTAACGAAGTATCTTTCAGTGCCAGCTGAGGGTGGTTCGATGGTTTTTAGCACCGGTACAATTTTCATAATATTAAAGTGACTGGTGAAGCTGCAAGTTCTGACAACATTTTGGCGGAAGCCTTTGTTGTCGAACTTCAAAACATCATTGAAGACGGTGGATACTCACCAAATCAAGTTTTTAATGTTGAGGACACCGGAAGGTTTTGGAAACATATGCCTGCCAGAACTTACATTTCACAGGAAGAAAAGACAGCACCAGGTTTTAAAACCGCGAAAGATCATGTCACGCTGTTGCTAGGTGGGAATGCATCTGGTGACTACAAGATGAAGCCACTCCTGATTGCCAGATCAGCGAATCCACGGGCTTTGAAAGGAAAGATGAAGGAGCACCTTCCCGTTATTTACAAAGCCAATAAAAAGCCGTGGATAACTGGTGCCATGTTCTGTGAGGGGTTGAAAGTCTACGCAATACCCGCGTGGAAAAGGTACTGTGTGGAGAAGAATTTAGATTTCAGAATTCTCCTCCTCATTGATAATTCTCCCTCACATCCTCATGACATTCCTGACTTGGAAGAGCATGTGAAGATTGTTTTCCTCTCTCCCAATATGACCGCTCTAATCCAACCAATGGACTAAGGTGTGATTGCCACTTTCAAGCGATACTACTTGCGACGTACGTTTGAGCAATTTGTCGCATCTACAGATGGTGAAGACAATACTGGCAGAACTACAATCTCCTTAATGCCATCAACAACATATCCATGGCTTGGCAAGAGGTTTCCCATACATGTCTCAACACCGTGTGATGAAATCTATGGCCTGAATGCGTCACAGATTTTAAAGGATTTGAAGGGATTGTGTCAAGTGCAAACACAAACCTCCTCAACATTGCTCGTGAAGCAGGTTTCCAGAATCTAGAAATGGAGGACACAGAAGAGGTGGTGGACGCTGAGAATGAGTAACTCACAAACGAGGAGCTACAAGAGCTGGCCCTGAATCTGACAGCGAAGAGGACAAGCCTCCTTCATGCACATTTACTATGAAGAGCATGAATATTGCATTTCACCGCATTCAAGCAGGACTTCAGATGTTGGCCGATGAAGACCCTGATGTAGAACGCAGCGCAAGAGTTCACAGGACTGTCATGGAGGGCCTTACATGTTACCAGGAAATCTACAAAGAAAAGAAACGTGCTGCTAAGCAACTATCCGTGCATTCTTTCAACCAGTGGCCGCCATGGTGACGCATGAGGGGGAGAAGTTCATGAGTGGTTAGCCAGTCCCATCCACGTCCCGAAATTAAATGTATTCCTGTCCTGAGCTGTTTCCGCGATATGATACTAAATGTATTTGTAAGTATTTTGGGGGGCCTTGGAACCTAACTCCTACACTTAACATTGATTCTTATGGGAAAACATAACTTTTATAATGTTATTTTCTATAAAGTTGCGTTCCTCAGGAACATAACACAACGTTATAAGAGGATTTACTGTACTACCATATAATAAACCCTAGATCAGTGATTCTTAACATGGTAATTATCACCTTTTGGGTAAAGGTGTTATCCAATAGGGGTAACATGAGACAAACAGGCTTTTTATGTATACCTATATTAAACAATGTTATGCTTATAGACTAGAACAAGCAATTCAATATATAAAAAAATTGTACATAAACAACAATACCAACCTTCTCCCTAATATTTTACCTGTAAAATTTACATACATGGTTTTTTATGAATATTTTCCTCAATAAATATTGTTAGTTTGCAACAAGTTTTTTTAAAGAAAGGGTAGAGAGAGGTTCTCGGACAGGTCATAGGGGTGATATGACTGAAAAGGTTAAGAACCACTGCCCTAGATAATATTATACTATGCTCATATGAGATTAGATTAATATTAAATGTTGGAAGTATACAAACCAACTCTCCAGATATTGTTAATGCATTGTATAGTTTCTAAAGTGTTTGCTAAATTAAAACATGTTGAATCACTTTGCAAAGAAGGCCTTAAAGGTATATTTATTTCTGTTCCAAAAGACTTAAGTACTCAAATTTTTGTGCCGGATATTTAGTTTTGTGTTTACTCTTTCTACAATGTATAAAAATATCAACAAATTTTACAATATAAAGAAACATTTATTTTGCTCTTGCATTACACTAGTCTCTTCCCCCTCTTCAAAGCTGCTGCTTAGTAACTCACTAACAGCTACTGACTAGATTAGCATTTTTTCAGGATACAATGGCCAAACGAAACACTGTTATAGGGACACCATTTTGGATGGCTCCTGAAGTTATCCAGGAAATTGGCTACGACTGTGTGGCAGATATTTGGAGTCTAGGTGTGTATTAGTTTTCATTGTTAGTAATATATTTGCCTATGTATTTGTAAACGTAGGTCTACAAAATAAATGTTTTTAAAACTTTATAGACTTCTTCTTTTAATGTGTTAATTTTTATTTCTTATGATTTCTTTAGTTACACTTTATCTTAGAACAAATTGCTAAAATGTGTTCAGCATTTTTAAATAAAATAATTTAAACTTTTAATATACTTGGAGGGGGG
>CABFVX010007057.1:0-34300 GCA_902151425.1 Timema shepardi
AGAATTCGACATACTATTCCATGACTTCAATAGTATTGGAGTCGCAACTGTAGAGTAGACGGTGCACTCCTGGCACATTTGTAGAGAAGGTGTTGATCATGATGTTGAGAGTGTGGCGGGATGCTACGCCCGGATAACACAATCTGCTACACAGCTTGAATACATGGCGTTGGCAAGCTTGTTTCACAACATAAGAAGACAGCGCGGACCAGCACGCTTCCAAGAGAGGACAAGCGCATGCGCAACAATCGCAGGGAGAGAGATACAATAAAAAAGAAAGCGTATGTGGCCTCACCCTACGTTCTCTTGAGACGGTAAAGGAGAGAATGCTAATTAGATCACGTTAATCAGCCCGGGTCGAGGAACACGCTCACGTTAACATGTAGTTAAAGGGAGAGCAAGACATTCACTCCAGAAGATACGTGAGAGATATATTGAATGATAACGAGTTTACACAATTGTGCGAGCTAATGTGCATTAGCTCGGCACACGATTACTATTACATAATTACATAGGTTATAATTGATTAAGGATAGGGAAGGAAAATGCATCACAGAAATATATAAGTTAAACAAATAAGTTTATTAAAAAGCAAACAAAAATTATTATTATTATTTAGCACCGCATCTTACTACCCGTTCGGGTTATACGCTTTAAGTACTAATTATGAGAATGGATTAGGAATTGGGAAGGTTTAATTAGAGGAAGTGAACCCGCATTTGCGTGGAGGGAGAGTGGAAAACTATTTAAGAAAAACCACCCCCAGTTCACCCGACCGAGATTTGAACCTCGATCACCCCGTCCTCAGCAGTCGAGTTTAACATGACTAGCGTGTTAGCCAACTACGCCACCGAGGCGGGTAGCAAACAAAAAGATATAGAATTTTATGTGAGTGAAAAAAATTTTAATTCAATTAATTGACGATAACTGTATTCCGTTATCGAGGTAGAAAACATACGGTTTAATGTAGATTCTAAACAGAAGATACAGATACTTAAAGTCTCAGAAGAGGCTTCCTCTGCGACGTTGAGGTAAGACCGATGCCTAACACATCGTGGCCACCAGTAGTCTTCGGTGCTGAAGTTTTAAGTCGTAGTTCTTCCTCCAGTGAATAAATACAATGGAATACAAAAATGCGATTCACAGGGAATCAGTTATATAGCAACAGAGCTGATTCGGATTTGAACTACATCAAGATATCTAAGGGGACAAGGGGGTTAGAGTTGTAGAATTACTCCGTTTTTTCACCAGTGCTGTCAGAAGGTGTGGTGAGCAGAGACAATTATCTTTCTTTTTTCGATGTGTGCCCTTCGATCAGGACGTGAAAATGCTCACGGTGCCGGTATGGTCCACTGGGGCAGTTTTCCTCGACGCTTGTGTGTTTCCTAGCAACATCAATTCATAGTGAGTCAACACCTGCCACATCTTATTGGAATAGATTAGTACTTGCTATCTTGTTTTAATTGTCTTTATGGAATTTTAATTGTAGATGTCATATTATATAACTGACATGTTACACTTGATAATACTTTACTATTAAGTTCTTCCCACCTCCTTGGTATCAAGCCTGTCCTTAAGCTTATTAACACACTTTCGCCCACTACATTGTAATGTATGGGATTGGTTAAATGGGCATTGAGTGTTAAGGTCTGTTAATATAGACCGGCCAAGTGGAGCCAACATTTGGATTAAATAAAGACACACTTCTGTTTTATAAGATAAATAATATATAAACGTAAGCAATCAATTAGTTGCTAAACGAATCATATGTCACGTGTTTAAATATCATACAATTCTAGTTAGTTTGTCGGTGATAAGGAAGCTAGGGCTAGAATCTCAGCCGAGCGTATTGAAGGTGTTTATTCCTATATTGTTGTGTTCTTTTCCTTTATGTAAATGTGGATGCATCCCCTTTTGATTCAACCTCCTTTAGCATAACTCACTAGCGTATTACTAATCGTATATCCCAGAAGGTTGTAAGACGCAGTTGAAATTTTTATTTTACATATAAATTTACTCTAATATATTTTCTTGGCAATATTATTCCTTTCGTGGCAGCCTGGAAAATTACAATATAAGAAATTGTATATGTTTTTTTGGATGTTTTTGAATATAATATATTTTAGTTTTCAATACCATCTCTGAAACTTCCAACAAACAGATGTGAAGTGGATATAATATTATGATTCTTGTTTGGAATGAAAAGTTATAACACGTGGAAAACTAAATGGCAATACTATATAAACAAAGTATATTATAGTATTGAACTTTATGTTTACGAGGATAATACGTATCAAAGATTTTTAACATCAATTGACATTTAAAAATTAAATTTGACTAAGATCAACCCACGGCCTCACTCACGATAATTTTAAAAATACGATAAATAAAAAAAGGTTTTAACTATCTATTTTAAGTATATTACGGACGCCAAACTTTTTCATTGTCATGCCTAATGGAACATCACCGGGAGACTAACTCCAACGCCAGGCCTTCAACTTCCATTAAAATCTCGGCTTCAAACCAACTACTCTACCACCGGGCTCATTCATTACAGCCCTTTCACACTATCAAGCCGGGTACTCATTAGCAAACCGTTGCATGTAACGTGACAATTGCTGTAACCATAGTAGAGATTACAAACATTTCACTCGTCTAAATTCAATGGACTTTGAATATTTAATAAATATGGTTGGGCCAAGGATTCAAAGAAAGAATACTAAGTTCAAAGAAGCAATTTTAGCGCAAGATAGATTAGCTGTGACATTGAGATACTTGGCAACTGGGGACTCATTAACAAGTTTGTAATATCTATTTCGGATATCCAAGCAAGCAATCAGCTCTGTTGTTCCATAAGTTTGTCAATCCTTCAATGATGTATTGAAAGAGTATGTAAAGGTGTGTTTCAAATTTATTTATTTAATAGTTTATTGCAATTATTTAGCCATCAAAAACAGTGGTGTCTCGTCCTAAATGGTATATGGACAAGTTCCCTCTCACCCAAACGCCACGTTATGCATACAAACAATTAAAGGTATATGAACAAGGGAAATATTAAAATTAGAATAGACTTACAATACAAAATATAAATAACAGTTGGTTAAGTATTGGTTCTAGTAACACACTTATTGTCGGAGGGTCTCCACGAAATCCCACCGAAGGGCGTCCCAGTCGATGGAAGCGGGCGGGGAGCGCTTAGGTTCCGGCGCTTGCTGTTGTTCGCGGGGCTGCACGTCGCGAGCGTACTCGGGTCGAGGACGACGGGAAAAAATTAGAGGGGGAGGGAAGAGAGAGTTGTCGTAGAAGGTGTGATTAACAGAGGAAGGAGCGGGTTTAGAGGATTAAGGGGTTGAACTCGTAGGAGAAGAGGAGCGAGGAGCAGCCGGAACGTTGACTCGTGAGAATAAGAAATATAAATGGAAAACAACTCAGATAGTTGGTTATCACATTCCCGTTTGCTGATTTATGTTATCTTTTCGTCCTTTTTTTCTTACATCCAATTACATGTTTGAAGTGATGGTGAGAAATAAATCTTAGTGCTAAATATGTACATGGTTAATCAACTAATTCTTAAATTTAACAATTTTGTTATCCTATTATATATATGAACTGACAATAAAAACTAATGTATTATCTGGATTAAATTTTAATATTTAGGTATAGTGTCTTTAATGCATGTTCTTTTTTTCACTCTGGCAAGGGCGCCATCTGTGAGAGATCATTTCAACCCCTATCTCGGGGTGGGGGTCGCGGTGGCTCAGAGGGTTAGTTTTCCGAGACGGTCACCTGATTGTCTTGAATGTAACAAGTTTATATTTTTATAATTATTTTTTATTTTCAAATTTTTACCCTCTCATGAAAAAAATTCACGATCCGCCACTGCATAAAAGTGAAAATAATCAAACCAGTTCGATAACATCAAACTCCGATTAATCGCTCGCAGGGGAAAAAGCGACACTTTCTTTATAGTATTGCTGATATGGGTCAGCTTGTGTGTTGTTAAGTTGAATCATATTACCGACCGATGATTAAGTGGATGTAGATGGTGTCTGTCGATAAGTATTGTGTTGTACTAAATTAATTGTAGAGTGTGAAGATTGATAAGCGTATCCATGTTGCCGTGTATAATCGTAAAAACCTTGATCAGCTTGAAAAATAATCTAGTAAATTTCTTACTGTACTAAATTTCTAGTAGGATAGTTCTATCTTTTCTAATATGAAATAAAAAAAGTTTTAAGTTCATGATTTTGATTATCTGATTTGGGTGGGGTTATAGTTGCTGTTGATTTTAATATCCCGAAAACTTCCCTTAGCAAATAGAGCTTTGGGTCTGATTTCGGCTTTTTAGTAGGTGGTTCATTGGTTGGTATATCAGTGTTATCCTCTACAGTTTCCTCAATATTGTTGTTATCCCCCTAAAATAAAACAAAAAATGAAGTTGCTAGTAAAGTTTTTTAGCACCACGTTGCACCACCCGTACAGATTATAAGCATATTTATAATTACTATAATGGGTTAGGAATGATGAAGATTGTTATTAGAAGAAGTGTACCCAAATTTGCTTGGAGGGAGAGTGTAAAACCTTCAGAAACTATTTTGTTTTTACCATCGTGGCCTGGAGCGATGGTGGAGGTTTGTCTGGCAGTGATTTGTTGAGCTGGGTCACGTGACCTAGAAATAGCGGTCGGCTTGGCAGGTCACATCGTAAATTTATCAAGTAATTACTTCCTCAAGTCAAAAGGTTGTGACCCAAAGATAAGTTATTATTTCATACCTTATAGTTTTACCCTAGAACATGCAGCCACCGATGCGGGTGTTTTCGGGAAAGTTGAATAAACACTTGTAACTTTTAAATTTGAATGCGGTGAGCACGAAGGAGGATATGCCATAATTTCCATTTAATTACTTTAGTTCAGCCTATTAAAACTTTTTTACTCATTTATTATAATTATATCTATAATATTAATTGATGATTTTATAATTGTAAGATTTTATTTTTAAATGCCAAAAATCCAGGAAGAATGGATTAAAGTCAGCAAGGACTTCGTGGAACTGTTGAATTTTCCGCATACGGTTGGGGCACTGGATGAGAAACATATCTTTATACAGTGTTCATTCAATAGCGGAACAGGATTTTATAATTACAAATCACAATTCAGTAGTTTATTACTCACTGTGGTGTATGCTATCTATAACTTCTTATATGTAGATATGGGTGCACAAGGAAGTATTTCAGATGGCGGTGTATTGAAAGGCAGTAGTTTTAACAAAAATATTGAAAATAAAAGTTTGAAACTATCGTAATCTGAAGTCTTGAATATGTGATACAAAAATATTTCATATTTTTTTCATTGGTGACGGTGCTTTCGCCTTGAGTGGAACCATAATAAAACCATATTCAGGAACACATCCTAAGGGGTCCAAATAAAGAATGTTCAATTACCGTGACTCAAGAGCTCGTAGGGTAGTTGAAAATCCATTTGATATTCTCGCTTTGGTATTTAGAGTACTTAGAAAACCTATGCTTCTACAAATAGAAAAGGCTCAACTTGTTGTTATGGCTAAAATTTATTTGCATTATTTCTTAATACGTAGCTCTTCAAATTCAGTTTATGCACCATCTGGATCTATGGATACCGAAAACAATGTGGGTGGGGAGGTAATCCCTGGAAACTGGAGAAATGATCAACCTACGACATCATTCCTACCACTGCCATCGATACCACGTTGGTCTGCAGCTCATTGTAAAGAAATACGAGATGAATTATCAGACTATTTCATGAAGGAAGGAAAACTGCCATGGCAAGATCACTTTGCGTAAAATAAAAAATAAATAGATTAAGCTACTCTCTGTGGTTAGTCCCTTCCTCGGCTTGTCACGATTCTTCAGAAATTTCAATGCCTTGAATGCGAACCAATTACTTTAATACAATTCATCTCTCCCTATAATATAAAAAAGGTATACGTGGGTACAATAAAGAACAATGTATTCTCTGTATTAAATAGCATCTATAGAAATTGAACATACACACGAGAACCAACTCATTGAATACATAGTTATTGTATTTGTACACAGTTGTGGTTATATAAAGATTAAATAAACAGTTTTATAGAGACAAAATTAAATTGTCTTTTCCAGTTCTCATACTGTTCATTTTCATTTTCTACCTTCTGTAAGATGCGAGCAAATTCACCATCTTTTGCTTGCAATAGGCACCAGTAGAATCCATAGCAACACCAATTTGAGCCCAATCATCTTCCTTCAAATGTTTTTATAATAATTTTTATCTTTTGGGTCACACAGTATTTGTGTGTTTTTGTGGATGTCAATCAAATTCAGACACTTCTCTTGGTCTCACTCGATTTTTTTAATACTGGCACGCAGCTGTACTAGCTTGAGGTTCGAGGGAACGTATACATCAACAACAAACGCGTGCGGCTTTTACAAGCTTACTGCAAGCCCCTTTGTATTCGCAGCAAAAACCAACATTAAATGGCTAGCAGCTCATAACACAAAGTGAGCTCGAAGTGCATTCGCGAGCTTGGTTCGCTGATGAAAACCTTATGAGTAGTCTACATTGATGTAAATGGGTCTCTTCACATTATCAGGTTCAGGTAAGGCACCTGATTGCAACCGGACAAATCATCTGGGCTGTAAGGTTCCCTGATGCCGAATGGAGCTGTGGTGGGGAGTAGTCTGGAATGCGCGCTTTCAAATTATCAGGTTTTACTTGACAGATTTTCAATTTGCCTCTCACAGTGAAGGGAGTATTTTGCAAGTTTATATTGTGTTTGAATCGTGTCAATAATGAATATTGATGTAGACATATTGATTTCATCCATTACAATCATGCCTTTGGGACAGAACCAGTAATGATTACAAAGACAAAGTTAAAACAAACAAGAGGTAGAAGGAAGTTTCCTCTATCCTGAGAGAAGATTTTAATAAGTTACCTAACAAAGAGAAAACAGCCTTTTGTAAGTACATCAATTTAATTACATATAAACATTTTCGAGTATTTTTATATAAAACTAAGTGTTCAAAAGTTATAACTATTGGGTTTCAAATAACTCAGTTCCATGTAGTGTTGACTATTTAAAAAACTTTGCTAAACACTTATTTAACTAAGTCAGTGGTGCACCCAGAAATGTACTAGGGGGAGGGTAAGAGGAGGTGGGGACACTCAAAATTGTAGCCAAAATTATATTTCGGAGGAGAGAGGAGGGGTAGTTGGATGAAGTAGTTAGAAAATAAACCCAAAGGAGAGTCCGAGGATGCTCTTTAGTAAAATTTTAAAGTTTGGATGCCTCTAGAAGCTATTTGGAATGGTCCTAATATATTTAAAAAAAATTGAAAATTGGATGCCTTTAGAAGTTCTTTGGGGGGAGGGGCAACTTTTCTATTTGAACCCCCCATCACCCCTAGTGCACCGCTGATTTAAGTGCAATTACCATAATCTTCGTTAATAACAAATTAAATCTAACATATAAAACACAAAGTCAACTAATTTTTCAACAAATACTATATTTAAATAACTATCATAGCTTTATCTATATTTAAATTGCAATAAAATTAAGTTTCACCCCCAAGTTTATATTTTATTCATCTTCCAAGGAACAGACCATGTTCTGTTAAAATTAGTCTGAAAGTACTCGCCTAACATTATTTGATGACACTCCTCCCCGAACTGATTGCTGAGATGGTAGATCTTCTGTTACCACTTACTCTCAATGTGTCTTTAAATTTGACTCCATCTCTATCTCGAACAAAATTGTGATATATAGTACACGCTTTCACAATGTCCACTGCAAAATCAATATCGACATTTAGTGACCGATGAAATACATGCCACTTGTTACTCAACAATACCGAAGGTCCAATCCACATACCTTCTCCCTCTGCAATGAATGTATTAAAAAACTCTTTTCTCCAAGTCAAGCATCCTCCCTCCAAAATAACGAAATAAGGGCCGGTGTAGAGAAAACCCCTCATCACCTAGGAAAAATTATGGAAGAGCAATGTTGTCCATGCCATGCAAAGGTTTTTGAGAAGGAAGTTATAGGGTAGTAACCAAAATGCTTATCCACAAATTACACCGACCGTCTAAAGATACTTGAGTCACAGTCTTAACCATAAGATCCGACATGGACGTAGACACATTTATAGTTTGTGTCCACCACTGTCGTTAAGACCAAAGAAAAGTAGTTTTTTTACTTAGAACACATTGAACCACTTTCAGAAGGCTTGATTACTCCGACGTTTTTCCCATCCACGGCACCGATACAAGGTGTGCAATTTGCCTTTTGTTTCTTAATCCACATGCAATATTTTCCCACATCTCTTTAGAGGGCACAGGTATACACTCTTCTAGTAAAACTGTCATGGCTTTACAAATTGATCTCACAGCAAAGCTTATTGTAGACATTACCATACGAAATGTATAGTACAAATCAGTTAATGTGCAGACATTAGCAAAATACCTGAAAGAAAAAGTAATTATTTATATCTTAATCATTTTTGTTTCCATATTATATACGTAGAGATTCGATTGATCTCAATGATTATTTCTCAGTCAATATTTATAATAATGTTTTACTTAAATTCAAAATATTTCAGAAGTTTTACTATTGCCTAAAGGTGCTATATAAACTTTTTATTTTCCAGGGAAAGAAGTTATAAAAAAAATAGAACGACATTCAAGAATCTTTCCGAAAGTATTTGAAGAAATCAAAAGAAACGGGAACCAGCTCAGGTGCCTCAACACAAAAAAAATACGTCTATTGTGAAAAGTTGCTTTTCCTCAAAAGGTTATTTGATAAAAGGCAAACAAAAGATTAACTTCCTCCCTAAGAGATATGGAGGATCCTCCAGTTCCAGAAAGATCAGTTTACGCCACTACCAGCGCCCACAGAAAATCTAGGCAAAGGAGGAATATTGATGATGTAGACGAGAAAATTCTGAAGGCTCTCGAAGCAATAGAAAATCCCCATCTTTCGTTTTGTAAAGGCATTTTGCCGACCATTAAAGATTTTAATGAGGAAGAGACTATTGACTTCCAAATGGGAGTTTTGAAATTAATTAAAAATATTAAGATAAAAAGATTAAATCCTTCATTTTCTTCTTCTTCCCTAACCAACCTCCCACCACATCCATTCTTGCATCACTCTACACCTAATTATCAGACACTTCCCCCTCAACAGAATTATCAATCTCCCACGCAGCAATTTCCTCGGCCAGAGTCATTTTCTCAATTGCTTCCTCAAAGAACCTACCAACCCCTTGATCCAGTGTCAACGGTGGCTCAAAATTACCAGTATTGCTCTTCTCCCTCCCCCTCATACGTTACCTCACCACAGGAATCTCAAACTTCAGACGTAGAACATATAGAATAAATGTTATATTTCAATAAAAATATAAAAAAGCATCATAACTCATTTTGCTCTTTATAACGTTAGTATCTTTATAAATGTTTTTATTTTTTGCATTTTTTAAAAGTCAAATTAACTAGAATAAAACCTTGAAAAGAAAAATATACCAGTGTAATGGGCTAAGCTCGTTTGGCACGTATATACAAAGAAAACGAAACCAAAATAAATTTCAGTGCATACAAAAGTACGAAACTAAAATAAATTGCAGTGTATTAACTCACTGTGTAATTGATACATAATGGGTCACTTGAATCCTGTCAAGCTGGTCGACCAAAAAAGAATAAGCGGATGGGGCAGCTGCATCAAGTCAACTGGCACACCTAAACAAGACTGAACGTCCGCAGTGTGCTTCCTTGAACTCCAGCCAACTGTAGTTCGTTGCTCTGGACGATTCTAACATTTGTGAGTACCCCCCCCCCCCTCATTACCCTCCTCACCTGAGAAGTCAGATCTATTTCATATATAGTGCAGCGCCTCTCGTACTATTATTGTATCCCATTTCAACAACTCGTTAAATGAGTATTCAGGAGGCTTCCAGCTCACGTAGCATACAACAGCGGTCAAGATGGTTGTTCCTTCAGTCTCACCACCTCACCGTATCTAATTATGTAATATCTGTTAAAATCATATTTTTTAGTCTGTTACGGACAGACAGACTTGTACTCATAGTTGTTTTATATTCTTCACATGAGAAGCTTCAATGTTTGTCAAGTGTAGTAGTGTACTCTTTGCCAGATTCTGTTTATTTTAAACCGAGAGTAGTGCTTATGACCAAACTTGTTTAATGTTTAACTATGTCCATATGACTAGTTTTAAATATTTGGGCAACAGTCTGATGCCCTGTTCTATATGACCATGTATCCAATCATCTACCTTATTGTTTGGAAATAAGGGGAGATTAGGTTAATATATGGCGTTATCAGTCTTTAGTTTGGCATTATTGTTGTACCTTAGTGCGGTGATCAACTCTTGGATATGAATCTAGCCCAGAGGGGTGGCCCGCGTGTTGTTATGTTTATATTTGTCCAGTTACCTTCGAGTGCCACTTGACTTTTTAATGCTGTTGTAGTCTGTCTCCAGACTATTGTCGAATGTAAACTGTACTATTGGATGATCAGGCAGTATTAATTAGGAATAAGCCTGCCATAGTTTCCTGATGGCCTATATTCCTGTTATTACTCTTTTAACTATTAATTAATTCCAGCTTTTGGAACATTTATTTTGTATCGTGTTAGTCTTTTTTTGTAGTTAACCAATGTTAGCTAGTTCAGTTAGTAGCTATAGCTGTAGCTACTTAAATACGGGATCCCTAGTTTTAAAAGTTTTTTAACGTCATATTTTGACCATGCTTATAATATTTGAGGCTAACAGCCGTATGGCTAGAGTAGTGTTTTGTATTGTGGCTTAGCCATAACTTAATTTAATCTTTCTGATTAGTATTGCTTTAGTTATCTGTTTTATACACTTTTGTTTTAGAAAGTACGCATATCCTTTTTTAAGGAGTCACACGTTATTCATTATTCAACCCAAGCTTTGTTGTCTTGGTTTAGTGTCATTTTAAGGTGCCTCACACCAAATACAGCAGTTTGGTAACAATGTTTTCAGTTACATTATTTACGATGTACATTTAATAAGTAAACTGTGGAATGCCCTCATGTCTGTGAATATGTAACTGTTCTCGTTTGTTTATTTCAATAAACTTATTTGTTAACTTGTATCTCTCTCTTTTGCTTAACAATGTATGATATCCTATCCTTGCTTAACTTATTTGTATTTATCACCATCATTATCATCATTAATGGTAGTCAGGGTTAGGATCTCACCAGTATTAATGAAGATTCTTCATTAATCTAGTTACTCCACAAAATATACTTAATACATATAAAATAGTGATTAGCCATCTAATTTTTATAAAATAACATATATATTAAAAAAAAGATTTGACATAATGAACAGATGCAGGTTTTTACTGTTTCTTTTTTCTTTTTCCTCTTACCTGATAGCTACTGCAATCATTTCTTTAGGTTGGATGCACTTTCTTACTTTTGTATTTTAACTCTTAAGTTGTGGCTGTAATTTATTGTGTATTTCTTCGAAAGATGAAATCGACATTCGAAAAAAAAAAAAAAAAATTTTTTTTCACTCCTGAGTTCTTTATAAAGAGTAGCAAAGGTACCATACTCTTCACGCTTTTGGAGCAATGGGTGTATCAGAAATTCTCTATTTTGTCTTTTTTTATTAAGTCTCCTACGAAGATACAACATAGCAATAAGAACAGCTGTATCCATGCTATAAATCAGACTGAGAGCTATCCGAGACCAAAAGTGGATAACTCATGTCAAAACTGGACCTGATGAAAACCTGATTCGACTCTTTTGTTCAGGTGTTTTACCTGATAAGGGAAATCTGATAGTGAGGAAGGGATATTACACCTTGCTGCAAACTGGCAAATTACGTCATCGCTTTCCAGATCCCCATTTAATCGGGGACTCTCAGCGCAATCCTATTGATAGATAAAATCTTCAATTGAATGGATGAAATTCCTACAAATATAAATTGCTGCACAACAATCGGCTAAACCGTACAAGAAACATTAGGCAACATAAAATTATCCAATTGGACCTTCATCGGTACTTATACAACTACACCTGATTATATAATGCTAAAATATACCTAGATTTGTATCCTACAGAATTATAAAAACTACATCGCCATCAATTAAGCGGTTCTAGAGATACATACAAACATCTGAATGGCCCTTCACTGGGAATCCCACAAACATATGATTATATCATACTAAAACTGCCTGGATACATATTATACAGGATAGCAAATCTCCATTGCAATAGGTTAAATGGTTCCATAGATATATACAAATATCCGGCTCACCGGGACTCGCACGTGATTATACTCATATAATGTTAAAACCTGCCTGGATATAGGTCCTGTATGAAAGAAATTGCACCGCAATAGGTTAAATAGTTCCAGAGATCCTTAGTTACAGATATAAATAACTCCGGTCAGATCTTTAATGGAAACTCCAACCCCAACACCTGAATTTCTGTATGATAGATCCTCCCTTAGCAGACAGACTAAGGAATAGATATAAATGCACCGTAATCGGTTAAGCAGTCCCAGGTATATTAGACAACAGACTGACGATAAAAACGGTACATAATTACACTGCTTTTTTATTTGAAGATATTTACATTCCAACCTTAAAAAAGCAATGATTTCATGTAAATTGTTTTGAAGCTCGTGAATCAAATAAAATATTTCTCCATGTTTTCCAATTCTTAAAACCTCCTTACTCTGATATTATATTAATACGTACTTGCCTACAACATGGCCAGTTTTATTGTTTGGATTTTCAGAATTGAACTAGTAAAAAATATATTTGACAAAAAAAAGTTTACATTATACATTAAATTTATTAGAAAATGATAATCAACATGAATGTTAATAAACTACGATTTTTCTCTAATAAAGTATTTCTCAAAAACTTTTTATCAATAGCTATATTGTGGCCACTCTGGTAATATTAAATAAAGTATGGAATCAAACTGTGGTCCCACAAAGGTATTTACATTCATAATTACTTTGAAGAAACAAGTAAAATTCACTTTCAAAACTGGGATATGTCCAATGGATAAGATTTTATCAAACATTTTTTTTTTGTCAACCCGAAAATTACAAAAGCTATTTTAAATCAAAATTGGGACCCTTACATTTTATATTATAAGTTTGTTTTAACTCAGATTTCTACAAATAAATTTAAAATCTTTAAGAGTTTATTTGTTATTTGCATTACATGTGTGGAATAGAATACCTAATCATTCATACATTCCTTATTATCTAGTCACAGATATTAAGATTCTGATTCTTATGTTACCATGTAAAACCAATAAATGTGGGTAGTAACGCCAAAATAACATGTGGCATGGTTAAATATTTAACAGCTAAAAAAAATGCCAGGCCGTATGTTAATGGGAGCAAACAAACTTAATTAACCATGTGTGTAACAAATAATTAATTTTGTCAGGAATAGGACAAAAAAGTAACATTAATTTAGTAAATCAAATCATTTGGGCATCGCAAAAAAAACATAACACTTACTATATCCTAGCTCATCAACAGTAAAGAATTCATTTATGGACTTATGGCCTTCTCTAACTTCGGCCTTGGGCGTAGCTATGCAAAATTTTGACAGTCATGTGTGGGAATATAGCATACCGCAAGGGCTGAGCCAGCAATTTACTACCTTTCAACCTCGATAGACTGTACCTGCCCTATACATATTATTAATAATAGTGTTTTGTTATGTCTTGAAAACGATCGTAGTCGAAAGAATATTAATTAAGCTAGGTTTATTTTGTGTGTGACAAAAATGTTCACAATAATGGTTTTATATTATATCTATAATCGAAATAGTAATTTTTATTTCAAATGAAAGTATAAGAAAAATTGTTAAAAGTGAAAATGAAGTTGTTAAAAATGTTGTTTTCAAGGGATAAAATTTCATATATAGCTGTTTTTTTGGAACAAATTATCTGACAAACGTATGCTTGGTTGAGAAAAAAGTATTTAATTAAATAGAAAAAGATGTTTCCTTTCTTAGTAATATGGGATCCTTTACAATGCTATTGAAGATCCTTTGACTCAGGGCTAGATTTTGGTATTTGTAGGCCGTAGACATCTTTATTACAGTTTTTTCGATAGATGGGGTAAGTAAATGTTTAATTTATTTTTACACTTGACTGGTAATCATATCAAATATTCTAGTTACAGTTTTAACAAGAAAATGTTGAACCACCTCAATTTATGGGGTGATTATAACTTTTATACTTCTAGTTTATATAACATACACTATATAACATATGTTTATTTAATTGAAGCTTCTCAATTAAATCGCACGCATTTCATTCGTTAGTCACAAACAGTGAAAAAAGTGAGGCGTCCTTTCCTTGGTTTAAACCCTTTTTTAATGTATTTGTTTAGTGATAGTAAATAATGAACAAGTGAATGCTTTCGTGTACGGTAGTGAAGATAAATAGTGAACAAGTGTGCCACATTTTAAAAGAACAGTTCACGTTTTAACTTAATACGTCTGGTGAGATACGTTTTCATATTTTGTTAATATAATTTACTGTGCTGACTGAGATTGATCTAACATGTCGAGTCTGATGGATATAAGCGAAATCACGGGTCTGGATATGTCAAAAGTAAAAAAAAAAAAAAAAANAGCTCTTCTTGGTGACCTGGTGGTCTAGGGGTAAGGTGTCAGACTTCTATGCTGGCGGCCGGGGTTCGATCCCCGGTCCCGGCAAAGATTTATCTGATAACCAATCCCTTCCTTCACCTCTGACAAGACATCTTGTTAATGTGAGGAATGCCAGGCCTCCACCGTGGTTCGGATTCCACGTTAAACTGTAAGTCCTCCATTTCATCTCACAATCACCCTACCATTACACATTAGCGTAAGTGCGTATAACCCGAACGGGTAGTAAGACGCGGTGCTAATAATAATAATAGCTCTTCTTATGAAGGAACAAGCAAAGATAAAATTAAAATATATTTAAGAGTTAAACCCCATAGAGGCAATGGTGTTAGATTTAAATTCAAATCAGGATGAATTAGAGCCTGTGAATAATTTAAGTATCCAAAAAAATCTATGATTGTTTCCTTATAAGGTTTCCGCACTGGAAAATAAACGCAGATCTAATTCATTATTTTGCACAAATCTACCACCTAAAAATGTGTAGTGTAATTTGTAAACAAAGTCTAATCATTTTGTGGAAAAATTAAGATAAGAAAGAAAATAGGTTTTGTATATAAAAATTAATAATGGTGAGGTTGTTAAAAGAGATTGGTTAATATTTTCATAATCTACTGGGGAAGTGTATTGTTATGAGTTTATTTTATTTAGAGGTGGGCTTAATGCGTTATCTCACCAATTTCAAACTGGATTTAATTACTGGAAAAATGTACATTCAAGAATAACGGTGCATGAAATATTAGAGGAACATTTCACTTCCATCTCTAATATAATACAGTTCCAAAAGTCCTCACGAATTGACACAGAACTGTAAATTATGAAAGAAAGAGCCAATAACTATTGGATTGAAGTTTTAAGAAGAGTAGTTGCGGTAGTTAAATTTCTGGCAGAGAGAGGTATGGCTTCTCTTGGTGATTATGACGAACACAATAGTTATAACTCTAGAAATTTCCTTGGGTAGATTGATATACTGCCCGAAAGAACGTAAGAAAATACAGAAATTTAGGAAGCGTAAATATTTCTTACCTTTTTTTCATCCAAATATGAAGAATTTATCAATTTATTAGGATCAAAAGTGTTGGTGCGGGTCATATATGAAATTAAAGAGTCCAAATATTACGGCATCAGAATAGATTCAACCCCTGAAGTCACACAGATCAGTTGTGGGTCATTAATTGATATGTATCAAAAGATGGAGACGTGCAGTACATGAGTACTTTTTAATGGTTTTCCTTTTGATGCAAAATATATTTTTTGACACAGTAACATCTTTTCTTGACCAACATGTAATAGACGTACCAAATTTCAGATATTAGTCGTGCAACAACACTGCATACTGGATTACAAGCCAGATTTAAGGATCTCAGTCAAAAGTCTGCCAGACACAAGATAGGCATACCGATACGATGCTAAAAAAAATTTGAAAATAAACTACAGTGAAATCCGTGCACCACTGGTTGATAGCTCACAATGTTAAGAATAGAAACTAACAGTGATTAATGACGCAATTCTTTGGTAAAATAGCTGAATAGCTTAGAGATGACATTAATTACAGTCGTTTGGGAAAATCTTCTAAAAAACATCGATAAAATAAATATAACATTCCAAGAACTTGAAATTGAGCTGTGCGTTGCTATGAAACTATATGATTCCCTTCTGGATTATTTGGTTTATTTTCTAGATGAAGACAAGTTTGATAATTTAAAAAAATGGCAAAAATATTTGTTTCATATTCTTACTATAAACAATGCAAGGACCGAAAGTGGAAAAGGAAACTACCGTTTGACAAAACCACAGATGACATAGTACCAGAACTAAGTCCAAAAATGCATTTCGAATTCAGGTGTTTTGTCGTATTGTAGAAGTACTATTAATAGAAATGGCACCAAAAAAAGTGCCACATACAGCAGACTTTGTGATACATACAGTTTTCTTACACACAAATATCTATCAAAAGATGAAGTTCAATCCAAAGCCAGAGACTTAGTCAACATCTATTAGTCAGTCTTGAAAGAAGACTTTTTTAAGTTCGTGAAGATTTATTATATGTGTAAGGACAAAATATCTGCAGTGGATCTATTAAAATCCCAAATAAAAGCTTTCCAAATGTGTATATTGCTTTGAGTATTTATCTGTCAATAAATGGTTCAAATGCAAAGGACAAATAATATGTTATAAAGTCAAGCAAATCAAAAACTGTGTGCGTTTAGCCAAGAGCCAAGGTCGCCTATTCTTCTTTGGCTCTTCCTTGCATTGAGAACAATACTACTCTTAATAAGGACTTCAACGACGTTATTAAAGACGTATATGCAATGGGAAGCCGAAAAATTAAAAAATTCTTAGAAAATGCCATAAGTAGCCTAAGCTATGAGAAGTTGTTTTAAACATAGATAGTTTTGAAGTTTTAATAATATTATATGTTTATATCAATCTTTTTTCCTTATTAAAAAAACCGTTTTCTTCTTTTTTTAATCCCCTTTCTTCATTGGCCCTAAAAACTCTTAAGCCCTAGGCCACAGACAAAGAAATCTCTGTGCCCTAAGCACTATATATATATGGTACCTAAGGGTAAATCTGGCACTGCTTGAATACTGATTATGATCAGTTTCAGTCTTATCTGCAGTTGGAGACTAACCAGAACACTAAACAATTTACAAAAGTCAACACATATAACCAATTATGCAAGAGTTTTATAAGGTTCACATGTATATTTGTATACATATATATGGCATGTGTGTATGTATGTATATATACATATAGATAAATATATGTATATACATACATAGATACGATTATGTATTTTACCCACACTCTATTATTTTGTTGTAATATATTTTTAGCTATAGTTGGATAGTTCGAACCCACCATTCCCCATGCAATTCCTATCTAAATCAATAGTAAAAAACAACAACATATAGTTCAAATTTTAGATGGAAATATTTGGTTAGTTCGAAGCTTATTCATTGTTATTGTTTTCGAGTTTTTTGTACTAATTTCAAACCCAACTTAACGATCTTTATCAAACCATCCTATATGCCGATTGTGTCAAATAAAGTGGGAGTTAACCTTTTAACACACAGTAAATGAGAAAGCGAGGATTTATGCACCGGCGGTTAGTGGGTTGCCTAATATATAGGGATGTTCTGGCTTTACTTTCATCCATTCTGATTTAATACTTCAATTTTTGTATGCTAATTTTTCCAAGTTTATATATTTTGTATATAAATTTTTCTTATTTTTTATGTATGTATTTATTGTGCACGTGTGTTTTATATATCATATATAAAATGTGTATAATTTAATGTAACATATTTTTAAGTTATAGATTTATTGTGTTCCAGCTGTCTAGAGTCCCACGAAAATGTTTAATTCGAGTTTTGTATATCTCGATTATTTTTTTTAGATATCCCTTGGACCGAATTAAAAAAGTTCTACTGTATTTGATAAAAATATGTCTAACTCAATACTACTAAAATGTATTTGTTTGGTATCAAGAAGCTATATATTATATTACGTTGTCTTTCAGATCTCACGCAAACATAAGCATGGGAACTTCACAATTACTAGCAGAGCTGCACCAATTGACTTTAACAATTATTATGAAATTGGACACAAAGGGATAACTGGGATTGGAGGCAAAGCAAATAGCCAAGGTAAATATATTAAAAACAATAAGGTAATTTCTTCTTTTTCTGGATCCTGGGTTGATGATATTTATAATGAAGAAAATATGGAAGATCTTGTAAATAATAATACTACAAAAAGTACTGATATTGAAACACTTATGTTAAAACTATGGGCATCTGCAACAATTCGAGACAATATTGTCACTGTGTTTGGTTATTTGAACAACAAACCTACGGAGAAATTCACAACGGAATTATATACGTCACTTCACTGGATATTTTCTGCAGTAAAGCTTCGACGGATTCAAACACTGGAACTGCTGCCGGTGTTAAAGACAATGGTATTTGAAAAACCCCACAGTCAGTATCTTATATTTTTCAAAGCATTAGAAAATGTTGTACCAAAATATCTTAAATGTAGTGTCACCATATGGATCGAAGCCCTTGAAAGACATGTAATAGATATTACTAACATTGTTCGACCAGGAGGAGGAACCCTAATTGTTGACCTTTTGGCTGACATTGATGTAAGAATTTTAGATAAAATCAAAGAGAACATTTATTTCCAGTCCACGACTCTTCAAAAAATTTCTAAAAATACTGTAACAGTGATGGGAAAGTTTTTAGCTTGTGTATTTTCTTCAATTTCAGACAAATCTTTAAAAATGACTCAATCACTGGTTGCTGTTATCATGTTACACATGCCTGTTGAAAAATTCAAACCTGAAGTAGAAGAAGCGCAACGATATCTAGTAGATGTATTGAGGGATAACAATGTTGAATCATGGGATATTATTGTTCAGAAAGTAGATCTCGATATACATCTAGACCCATATGAATTAATAAAACAAGTTCTTGTTGGAATAGTTGAATTGAGCAACAATAAACAAGTCAGAGATAGTGCCGCTGATATAATTCCACACTTTAATGCCCCTTCTATATGGTCAATTTATGTTCATAGAATAATTATGGGACCTATTGTTGGCCAACCGAAGCTAAATGCATTATTGTTACTTAAGTATATATCTCAGGGTGACTTCCCAACTGATATAGTTAGTGCGAAGGACATAATTGTGCAAGCGATAAAAACAAAAATATTGGATATAAATATTATACTGAAAGGGTTTATCCGTTTTGATTACTCTAAACCAGCTGACTTACTAATAGCCATTACCAATAGGATACGGCGGCGTTATGTGGATCTAGATGTACGTACTATGCGTGCTGTAAAAGCACTTAATGCATTCCTTGTATTCCAAGAAAAGACAAGTATTTGGCTACCATATGTACCAAGCGGAGTTTATGACATTATAACAATGCTAGAATCCATTGGTAGTCCAGTTCTACAGTCGAGTATATTAAATGCTCAAAATAAACTCTACGAATCACTTCCACAAGAAAAAATAGATTGGATGACCTCACTGCAAGACATTCAACTTAAGGGATGCACCCGTCCTCGATTTTGCCTAGTGCAGATATTAAATATTTTGTTAAGTAAAAGTACGTTGAATAACACTATTAGCAAACAATTTGCAATTGACTTACTCAACTTACTTACAGTTGATGGAGAACCAAAAAACTCCATTTCAAAAGGAGAGTTGTGTGAGAATGCACTTGCCTCAACTCCAAACGTTACCGTTGATTCGTTTTCTTCACATACAATTCAAACAACGCCTTACTTTCACTATCCCAAAGTTAGCTACAACTTCTCCCCATTCATTGCTAAAGCGCCAGAATCCAATATCCCTCATTTAATCATATCTCCTTTTGATACAAACATGGAGAAGATTACTCAACTTTCAACATCTGTTTCATCAACTGTATCACCATCAACAGCAACAGGGATGAAATTAGATAATAAAGTCCCATTCACCACTACAGAACAAATATCAAAAACAATTTCAGAAATAATTAATTATGAAGCTATGGGAATAACTTCATTACCAATGGGAAATTTATCAGTAAAAGAAGTTTTATCACATTATTTCGATACACTTTCCATACCTAAGAACCTCAGTGATTCGATTGAGGACCCAAAGTCTCCTATATATTCATTTCTTGCTCATCTGAACTTGTCATCTGAACTCGAGTCAAAAATTAATGTGAAAAATTATTCTTCGCGGAGAAGTGTTTTAGTTGACATTTTAAAGGAAGCTTTAAATACTAATAGAGTACAAAATGATTTTAAACTTTACGAAGCAATACAACAATTATTAGAAAAAATTGAGGAAGCTTTAAAGTCAAAAAGGGAAGAGGAAGAAGATTATCAAAGATTATTGGAAGAAAAAGCAGCTGGTGTGCCGGAATATCCATCTTTAGTATCAACTATCCCAGAAATAGATGAAAATGAAGGGAAAAAACACAGAACTATCTTAATTAAGTTTTTGAAACAAAAAAACCTACCTGCCATTTTAGGTCCAGAATTTCAACCTATTAACTACCAAACCAAGGGAACCATGCTTCAAGCTGTTCTTAAGTACGCACTAACATTGAAACATATAAAATCTAATAAGAATCTTGAAGATGCCATAACATATTTTAAAGATAAAATAATTGTTGATGGAATAGGATCTCAACCTGTTTTATGGATAACTCATATGACAAGAACAATAGATTTTAACTTAATGTTTAAATCTGTCGAAGAAGATAAGTTAAGTCCAGAAGAGATTGATGCATTAGAAAGAATATATGACTTTTTTGTGGAAGAGTTCAAAATAGAAAAACATCTTAAAGGTTTTAATTTTTTTGTTTATAGTATGCAAGGTGAGTTTATGGCAGCAATTATGAAACATCTCATCAAACAAAAATACATTGATCCTAATTTAAAACACGATATTAAAGCAATATTACCTCATATACTTTTATCGGGAAACGGAGCATTACCTCTTGAGGCAGTAGAAACAAGTGATTAATCATTTTGAAAAAAATCATAGTTTGTATTTATTTTCTATGCTAGCTTTTATTTAAGTCAAATTATTATACTTATTATATATGTTTTTATTTAATGCTGGCATAGTAGATAATGTTTTAGAAGATTAACTGTCAGGTACTATTAATTTTATTATAAATTATTCATTAGTGGGGAAAGAAGGGCTAAGGAAAGCGGTGAAGGTGAAAATTGGATTTGAATAATACAGTGGAGGTGGTGCAAGTGTATGCCTCACAGGTGGGCTGTCCATGTAACGAGGAGGAGCTTGCAGAAGCAATGGAGTGAGTAGTGTCAAATAGTCATTGGCGATTTCAATACTTATGTTGGTAGGGATAGGCAAGGGTATGAAGTAGTTCTAGGAGCAGATGGCTGGGGAACTAGGAATAAAGATGGCGAGGAGCTGCTAGAATTGTGCAAAAGGAATGGATTGCTGATAGGAAGTACGTGGCTTAAGAAGAGGGAAAATCATGACGCACAGGTACAGAGTCGAATTGTTGTGTAAGTTGGTAGTGGACTTCATACTCGTAGATATGCAAACATATTAGGAATAATCTGACCAATGTAAAGGTAATTCCATATTAAGCCCTAAACAGAGACCACCGGCTGTTGGTAGCAAACCTGACAGAAAGGAAGGAAAGGAGAATAAAATAAAATAATGAGAGGAGGTTAAAGGCATGGAAGTTGAAAGAGGAATAACTTAGAACAGAGTTTCAGAGAATAATTCAAAGCAGCCTTCCAACGGATGAAACCTAAACAGGGGAAGATTCCGGATGGCATCAGTGGACGCAGCAGAGAAGGTGTATGAAAACACAAGTGGTAAGAGGAGATGGAAGAAAACACTATGGTGGATCGCTAGAAAAAAAACAAGCAGTAATCGAAAAGAACAGAGCCTTTAGGGAGTGGTTCAGAGAGAGGATATTGAAGGTGAAGGAGGAACATAAGGCAAAAAATAAGAAAATAAGAAAGGTAGTGGAAGAGGATAAAATAATTTGGATGGATATGTGGACGAAAATGATGGAGGATGACAGTGTGGGGAATAAGAAAATATTGTATTAAGTGGTCAGGAATAAGAGAAGAAATAAAGAGGAACAGGTTAGTATGGTAGACAAGAATGGTAAGCTGGTGTTTTAAATGGAAGACTCAAGGAAATTGTGGAGAAAGTACTTTGAGGACCTGCTAAATAATAACGCAACCACGGAGGATGAAAGAGAGGACAAAGTAAGAACTAGACAGGAAAGTCTAAAGGACCTAATCTGCGTAGAGGAGGAAGTGGCAATGAAAAGTATGGAGGTTAGAAAAGCATTAGGAGGTGAACATTCTGAGAGCAACAAGAGAGGGAGGACTACAGTAGCACGAGAAATATGGAACGAGAGGAAGGTCCCGGAAGATTGGTAGAGGGGGATAATAGTACCAATTTGTAAGAAAGGAGCCAGGAAGAAGTGTGGGAACTACAGGGGGTCGTCTTGATGAGCCACTGTGCAAAGGCGTATGAAAGAGTATTGGAGAAAAGAATTGGATGAATAGTAGGAGTAGGATTAAGAGAGGAGCAATATGGCTTCAGACCAGGAAGGTTGACAGTGGATCTTATTTTTGTTGGAGACAGGCAAGAGCGACACTATGAGCACGGAAAACCCTACTTATGGTCTTGGATGTTTAAAAAGCGTACGACAGCGTGTGCAGAAGAAGAGTATGGAAAGCACTGGAGAAGAAAGGAGTACAGGATTAACCCGTAAATTGAGTGAGGAATATGTACAAGGGTAGTGTGAAAGTGGGAGAGGAAAAGACAGATTGGTTTGAGTTAAAGAACGATCTGAAAAAAGGTAGTACGCTCTCACTACTTCTGTTCATTGTAGTGATGGACTAAATACTAAATAAAGTGGCAGAAAGAATAGGAGAGGGAAATATGAAAGTAATGGTGTTTGAAGCTGTCCTGGTGGTGTGGGGTATTGATGAGAAAGAAGTACAGGAGCAGCTGGAGGTTTGGGAAGAAGTGGTGGAGCGGTCTGGAATGAGGTTTAATGTAAAGAAGAGTGATATGGTGATCACGACAAGGAAGAAGGACAAACATTCAACTGGGGTAACAGTGATAGGGGAGCAATTGAATATGGTAAAAAGTGTCAAGTATCTGGGCAGTATTGTAGAGGAGAGTGGAAGGAACAGGAGAGCAACAAGGGAGAGAGGAAGGTAAGCAAAGTTAATTTTTAGAAGTGTGTGAAGCATGATTTGGAGCAGGGATATGCCAAGCAAGTGCAAGGGAGTGATATACATTGCTTATTACTTATCACTGTTGACGTACGCTGCAGAAACGTGGGTAATGAAGGAACAGGTTCGAAGCAGGTGAGGGAAATGAGATTTCTGAGAAGCAGGATCAGTGTGACAAGATTTTACAGGAGGATAAATGAAACAGTATGAGGAATAGTAAAGGAATATCCAATCCAGGACAGGATAAAGATGGCATGACTTAAGAGGCATGGCCTTGTAGGAAGAATGGAGAGGGAAAGGATGCCCAGGAGGATGTTAGATATGGTGGTGGCGGTAGGAGGCAAGAGGAAGACCAAGGGACAGATGGCTGAAGTGGAGTTAGGAGGAGGGTGGAAGAAAGAAGAGAGGACTAGGACAAGATTAGAGGGAGAGACTTGGTTAAAGGAAAGGAGGTGGTGGAGAGGCTTATGTTACAAATAGACCCAGCCAGTGGCGGAAAGCTGTTCATGATGGTGATAAAATATTCAATTATTATTTAATAAAATATCAAATTCATATATTTTCACATAGATAATTTTTTTACCAATTTTAAAGCCCAAAATGTTGTAAATAAGTATAGTATGATATAACTACCATCGATATCGTTATACACATCTGAAACCGATGAAAAATGTTAAATTTTAACTACAGTGGGTGGTGCAGAAACAATTAGACGATCTATGCTGAGGAAAGTGATGGACAACGCTGACGTCCGATGGAGCTCACCTGAGTGACATTATCTACACACACAAAAAAAAAGAGTAATACGTAGTTTGTTTTCCTTCAGATAGTGAATATTTATTTTTCACTTATAGTGTGTTAATTTTCAAATTACTAATCATATAATTGTTCCCGCCCCAGCCTGTACATCGGGAAGTTATTTAATTTGTGACTACCTTCTACTAAAGAATAGTGCGATGTTTTTGTAAACTAATAAATTATTATTATTATTATTATTATTATTATTATTATTATTAGCACGACGTCTTACTGCCCGTTCGGGTTATAGGCACTTATGCTATTCTGTAATGGTAGGGTGATTGTGAGATGAAATGGAGGACCTACAGTTTAATGTGGAATCCGAACCACGGTGGAGGTCTGGCATTACACACATTCACAAGTTGTAATTAATACACGTCTTGTCAGGGTTGAAGGAAGGGTTTGGTAATCAGACAAATCTGTGCTGGGACCGATGATTGAACACTGGACCCCCAGCAACTCTAATAAATAATACAATAATTTATTCAAGTTGCAAAATAGGTTTTACATTAATTTAGTAGACCTACTGTACATAAAGGAGCTCTTTGCAATATCATCAGCTCCCGTAAAGCGTGTTTGTAACACCATGTTTCTTGCATGCAATGACACTGTAATTTGTGTGACATCAAACATAAGATAATAAATGGAGTATTGGTAACATAGATCCATGGTCCCAACGTAGGGTAAGTGCCAGGACGTTTGTGGGTACGCAAAAATATTTGAATAGTGGCGAAAAGAGCTACTACATGTGCCAGGAGTGTAAAAAAAAAAAGATCAGTCAAAGGTTATGAAATTAACTCAACGATATGGCGAGGGGTAGTGCAGGTTTTATTTTATATTTGACCTATTTTAGTCTCATTAACTAACATTCATCTCAAACTTCAATGTTGATAGTGGCTATTGAGTGAAATCCTATTCAAAAACAAATAGTGTAGTTAAACTTAAGTGTTTTAATTTTGAAACTACAATTTTGTATCTTATTTGATTGAAATAGACATAATGTAAATAAGTTACATACAGTATAAATTGTGAATAGCAAGTACCAGGGGACAGACAAAATTTTCAGTTTCTATATAGCTATAATCATAACTCACTATATCGATGAGTTAAATCCACCTCCATTAGTTTTAGTTATCAATAACTTGATCAAAATTTAGATTCAAAAAACAAAATAAATATTAAGATGTAGTAGTGTAGATGTGTAGTATGATTACATACCTATATATTAATTATATTAATATGTGAGGAATGCCAGGTCTACACCGTGGTTCGGATTCCACGTTAAACTATAGGTCCTTCATTTCATCTCACAATCAGCCTACCATTGCACATTAGCGTAAGTGCGTACAACCCGAATGGGTAGTAAGAAGCGGTGCTAATAATAATAATAATAATAATAATAATAATAATAATAATAATAATAATTGTATTAATATGCTTATATAAACAACACTCACTTAATATTAATCACAATTTATTTGTCCGTAATTCTATAACCATACATTTAATACTAGAGATAATTTTGTTTTCTCCCTAATTAAAAACTATGCTAATTATTAATAAACATTATTTCACTTATTAATCTTTTTTATTTGTGAATAAAAAGATATGTTTGTTTTAAATATTTCCCTTTGATATTTTGTCAATTTTCCCTTGCAGTTGTGATTCGAGAGAGAATTTATTTTGTTAGTAGACATGTTTTCGACGGAAGGGCTCATTTATAATTCATTTTACATTTTACTAGATTTAATTATTTATAGTTCGGTCAACAGAAAGAGCATTTTGACATCAACTTCACATGCCCACAAACATTAAAATAATGTAATGTGTCAAGTTTATTTAGTAAGATGGAACAAACTTTGACAAGTATTAGAGATAAATAATTACTATCGATAGAAAGATATAAATAAAACTAGAATAATATTTTAAAATATTACCAATATATAAAATTAGTAATAAATGAGTGAAATCATGAAAATACATATTTCAATAAATTATCAGAAGCATGTTTATATGGCGAGGAATAGACACTTAAGGAGATGTATTTATGTTCCCTCTGTAAAGTTTGCTTTGAAGTAAAAATGTAACTAACAAGCCATAAATAAAATTTATATTTTACTAATATATTTTATAAAATTTATTTTTATACACCACTTCTTACTACCCATCCGGGTTATAATCATATATACTAACTAAATGATGTAGGAGGGTTTCGTTTAGATTAATTGTGCCCGAATTACCATGAAGGAATAGTTTACCATTTAGGAAAAACAAACCTTAGTACACCCGACTGTGATTCGAATCTTGATCTCCTATTCATTGGCAGTAAGATCTATTGTGAGTGTGATGCCTTAGATTATGCAGCCATCTAAATAGTTGGCATGCAATGGATATTTAAATCTATGTTGAGTAAATTGATGGTGATTACAAGGAAGAAGGACAGGTATACAACTGGCCTGACAGAGGGGAGAAATTGAAGATAGTAAAAAGTTTCAAGTATTTGGGCAGTATTGTAGAAGATAGTTGAAGGAATAGGAGAGAAACAAGTGAGAGTGGAAGGTAAGCAGAGACATTTTTTAGAAGTGTGAGAAGTCTGATTTGTAGCAGGGATATGCCAGACAAGTGCAAGGGAGTGATCTACAATGCCTATTACCTACCATTATTGACGCACGCTACAGAAACGTTGATAGTGAAGGAATAGGATCGAAGAAGAATGCTGGCGAGTGAAATGAGATTTCTGGAAAGAAGGAATGGTGTGACAAGATTTGACAGGAGGATAAATGAGATAGTAAAAGTATAGTGGGTAATTTAAATATGTTCCAAATGTAATTTTGTGATAGAGTATTGGCAGTGGTGTCATTTTATTCCTTATGAAGTGTAGAATAAGAAAAGTTATGGTGACCATCTCGGACCCACAACTGGGAGGGGAGGGAGAGGGGTAAAATTTAAAAATGGGTGAAAATTATAATTTTTATAATATTTTTTTTTCCATAAAAATATATATTGTTTCAGTTCTGTATGGCTTTCCTGAGTTAAATTTTATATTTCTGAAATATTAAATTGTTGAAATGACCGCCATTTTTGGATTTAATATAGTGGAAAATACTTATTTCCCTAGAAATTAAAAATAAACATGATGCGTATCAAATTTAAAGTAATTAACGCCCCGAAATACCTAAATGAATCCTTCAATGGTTCGAACTCATAACTAAAAGTGATTTAAAGTAATATTAATACATTTTCTTTGTGTTAAATGATACGAAAAGGCAGTAAAACTAAGTCCCTACCAAAAACAGATGTCTCAGTTGGGGGAAAGATAAAAAAATATTGGTTATTTATGTGTGTTGTGAAGTAAGGAAGGCATAGCGACTTTAGTAGAAAATGCTA
Source organism: Timema shepardi (assembly GCA_902151425.1). Lineage (NCBI taxonomy): Eukaryota > Metazoa > Arthropoda > Insecta > Phasmatodea > Timematidae > Timema > Timema shepardi. The sequence goes on from CABFVX010007057.1 coordinate 27,646, forward strand.
GTGAAGAAACTTTTAAAAATCTGTCATAAACAATAGTTTTTCAGAATAGAAATAAGAGCAGTGTGTCCGTATTTTAGTCTATCTATAAAAATGTAACACATAAAAAAAAGACGGCAAACGTTGGAGAAAAGATTTTTGTCATTGGAAAAGAAACCTGAATTGGAATGCTCAGAAGAAGTACTTTCAACATCAAAATATAACAAAGAACTGTGTTTTTTCTGTGATGGTAAAGAAACTCGAAAATATCAATTAGATCATTTTTCTTGTGAACCAGAAGATGCTAATTTAAGGGATGCAGTTGAGTTAAGCAGAAACAGCACGTGGCTTGAAAGACTTAATGAGTTTACCAGTTCAACAAATGGGCATTAAATTGATGTTTTATATCATGCAGCATGCTGGGCCAAAAATGGGACAAGGGATTCGTATGAATAAGTTACAAAAGCAAGGGCAACCTAGTTTGACAGCTCTAGCGGCTTCAGATATTGAATTTATAAATATGATGGAAGAGTTCCATGTTGATGGAAATGTAACTTGTATGGATAACTTAGACAATACCTACATTAATGTATTCTACTCCAATGGCCTTCAACTATCGATAAAAATTAGGTTTAGAAGAGAACTGAAACTTTTAATTAAATCAGAAATGCCAAGTAATGAATTTTCTCTTTCAAAGCGTAGTAATGAATAAGAAAAGGTAAGCCTATGCCTAAAAATCCCAAAAGATGATGCTGTAGTGAAACTTGAAGAGGATGCCTTTGAAGAGCTATTTAAGACAATTATGCAGCTGCCAAGGTAATTAGAAAAACTGTTTAGAATGCTAAGACTTGTACTTTTTAAGAAAGTATGAATGCTGACTTTGTTCAGGTACCTGAAATACTGTCTGTCTTTTTAAATGGTGTCTTGTTGGAAAAGGTGATATCTCTTTAGAAGCTAAACGTGTAAATGAGATTGATGCACGTGCTAATCGGTTGTCTCAAACACTGATGTATGATTGTTTATCACACTGTAAGGTCGCAATTCCTTCTAAAAATATAATAAAGCATAGGTGTGAGTTTCCATTACAAGTTTATATTTCCTTCTCTGTTCACCAGTTGACTTGCAGCTCCCATATTATGAATTGTCTTCATTATGTAGGACTCTTTGTTCACTATTCTCTTATTTGAGACATAGAAAACAATATATAAAATTCTGTTATCGCAAAAATGAACACAATTGGAGGACTTTACATGCCACCCGATACAGTTTCTGGTGGGCTCGTTCATTTTACAGTAGAAAACATAGATTTTCATAAAGACACCCCAGATGGGCAAAACACTCTTCATTAAAACAATGATATTCACTTATCATATCAGACAATTGAACCACGTATGATGTGGAAGGGTGAGGTTCACCATGAGGTATCCAAAGTGGCACCAACTTGCTACTGGAGAAATGTAACTTCCATTGTGTAATTTCTTCATCAATTCATTAATTCTTTTACCTATAAAGAAAACGATTTGGTAAACTTGGTGACAATGACTATTGTTCCAACTGAAGTTTAACATTATGTATGTGGTATGTCAGATCGTGGTCTAGCGCAATATTATAAATTTGTTGGTGACAGGAATCTAAATTTCTGGAATACTATTCCACAAAACATGTTGAATCTCTGTAAAACTATGGCAAAAAGGTCCAAGTCAATACCAAATGGAGTGGGATAGCGGTCGTTCTCGTCCAGAAATGAATCTGAAAGAATGTATTTTTGCAAGTATGAGTTATCTGCAGCTACACGTAGTATTTTTGGGAGTGGTGGGACCATAAATCACGTCCAAGCTAAAAGCAAGCTGATCCATCATTTGTAAGACCTTGTATCCAAGAAACATCTGGGAAAAGAAACAGTAGTGTAATATCCAAACCTAGAACTCTCTCACTCTTTGGAGTCAATTGTGGTTGTATATGGAATGGCTGAAGTACATACATTAAAGCTTGTAAAGGACACTTGGACATTATCGAATTTGTCAGAATAGTTCTGCAAGAAAGTAATGTCAAAGTAAACTTCATATTGTATTTGATAAGAATATAGAAAACTCAATAAAATACAACCTGGTACTGACGGCCGCATGAAAACGCCCCTATCCTATACAAAGTAGAAGCCAAGACAATCATACAATCTGTTCCACTGAAGAATCTTCTATTGCATGTCAAAACAAAGATGCATTAACAGAATTGTTGAGTAGCATTCTAATAAAGATGGATGCATTTGGGCAAAAAAAAAGTTGTTTCCTATCGTGATGATACAAAAGCAACGAAATTACTTGTTGACAATTTAAGGAGTTCATAAGAAGAAGCTGATACAAATATTACTATCCATGCACTTCACACAACCAAAAGAGGGGCTCAGTTACTGAGAATATTTTCTCCTGATACATACATCCTTGTATTGGCTCTCCACCAATATCCACAACTGCCAAAATACACTTATTTGGTTTTAACAAGCACTAAGAAACGTGAGATTTCCTTAGGTAAATTGTATGTAGCCTTAGGGCAGAAACAAGTAGAAGCTTTACTCGGAATGCGTTCCCTTTTTGTATCTGACATAATAGGTTCATTTTCAGGTAGATCTAAGACCATTTTCTAGAACCGGTTCATGGATTCTGATGACAAAGTCCTGGATGCTCTGACATCATTAGGATAAAGAGATGACATTGATGAAGAAACACCCAAAATCCTTGAAGAATACATCCACACTACGTACTTGCACGTGCCAAAAATTAAAACACTAAGTGAGTTACGATGGTGGTTTAAAAGAAAAAAAATATGTGTGGTAGAGTACATATGTATATCTCCAATTCAAGCTGCACTCCACCCAGCTATTTGAAGAGTTTACTATCAGGAATTAATATGGCAAAGAGCACACCTTCAAAAACATAGTCTACCACTAGTGACAGACTTTGGATGGGCCATAAATGAAAATGGATCTTCCTTGGGGTCCTCAAGAATTTCTATCTATATTGCGGTTTTTCTGTGGCCCATCAAAATGTGTTTCCCTCTTAAATTGTTTCATGAGTGGACTCTAATGTACTCAAATGTTTTTAATTTCAGCTGATATTGAAAAGTGCAACAATACTGAATATCCTGATGAACTAACTGATAGTGATACATATGCTTTAGAGGAAAAAGATGAACAATGACTGGGAGATTGAAATTCTAAACTCGTATTATTAACTCAACTTATTGTACATATGTGAATGAATTTTTGTATTCATGAGTCATAAAATGTCTTTTCGGAATTCAAAACATAACTAATTGCTATATATATATATATGGTATATATATATATATACCTTACAAATAATTATAGCAAACCAAACTGTTCATATTCACAATTAAATCATGGTACTATATGGAAAACTGACACAAAATAATTTTATTTTTATTTTTTTGGGGAAAAAAAAATCTTTTTCGCCATATTGAATCCAAAATGGCGGTCAATTCAACAATCTAATGTCACATAAATATAAAATTCAATCTACTAAAGCCATTAAAAACTAATACAATATACATTTTTTGAAAAAAAAAATATAAAAAATATAATTTTTGCCCATTTTTAAATTTTACCCCTCTCACTTCCCTCACAGTCGTGGGTCCGAGATGTCCACCATTAAACTTCATAAGTAACAAAATGACACTACTCCCAATACTTTATCACAAAATTACACACAGGCTCAAAAAACTCATCAGGAAGCTCAGCAGGATGTTGGATACAGAGGTGGTGGGTAAGAGTTTGAGAGGAAGACCACGGAAAAGTTGGCTGAAGGGAGTAAGGGGGAGCGTGGAGGAGAAAGAAGAATGGGCCAAAGTGGATGGAGATAGATGTTGGGAGAAAAGGAGGCGGTGGAGGCTTACGTTCAAAACAGGGCCAGCCAGTGGCTGGAAGCTGATGATGAGGATACTGATGATGATGATGATGATGATTGGGTAAATTCTTAAAACATTAATTTTAATTTTGCACAGTATGAACATAGTTATAATAAATAATTGTTCCCACCCAACGCTAAAGGAGTGAGCTTAATTTATAGAAAGGCATCGTCTTAAAAAAAAACATTATTGCAGTTGATCATCAATGAGGTGATTCTAGAGTGAATGAATAGAAACGAGCTTCTAGACGAAATGCTGGTGAATAAATTAAAGCACTTGAAATAATTATCATGATAGCTTTAAGCTAAAAGTAATAGACGTTAGTAAGAGTTAATAAGAAGTGGTGATAAAAAAAATGTATACATTATTATCAGGCTACTCATCAAATAGATTCGTAAAATAAACCTTTTTGGGGGACACATTTATGCGTAAAGCCTAACGTGTCATTAAAATTAAAATAATATGTAATATAGCGTCTCATCCTTTGCACTTATTATGGCCTTTATTCACCTCTGAGTTTATCTTATATTGCTAAGAAATTGAAAAGTATTCACTAATAGATAAATAGATAGTTGTATATTTCTAAAATCTTGAACAAGTATAGAACAGGCATATCTAAAGGACCCTTATGTTTGATTAGTAAGACCAGTAATTTTCAATGAGTAATCATGCTATTTAAATTTATTGTTCAAGCTTAAATTTCATGTTTTTATGCAAATGAAAATAATATAGATAATTTTGTTCACATTCCAAGGTAGCTTGAATGGATCACTCGATATGAGTACACTCCCACTCCAACTCCAAGTCCAAGAGAGAACTACAGACGATGTCAAACAACTTTTCTCACAATCAGAGTATGCATACCTACTCGCTCTTATACCAGAAGATAAGGACGATTCAAATTATAAGAAAAGATCATTAATTCTTAATTTCCTTAACCAGAATAATTTATATGAACTTTTAGGTCAAGAATTTAAAATTTCAGAAAGTCACAACAAAGGTTTAGTTCTTCAAACTTTGTTCAAACACGCGTTGACTCTTAATAAAGTAACTTCCAATGAAAGTTTATCAGAGGCTCTAAATTTTTATATGGATAAAATCAATATGAATGGGAGAGGTGGGCATCCACTTGTCTGGGTCAAACATAACACCAAAACAATTGACTTAAATTCATTACTAAACGTTGTGGACGTCAGTAAACTTAACAAGAATGAATTAGTTAATTTTGATAAAGTATATGAGTTTTTTATGACTAAATTAAACATGGATGAACAACTGAAAGGGTTTGATTTTAATAAGCATAGATCACAAGAACAACTTCTTAAAGATGTAGCAACACATCTTCTAAAGCAAGATAATGTAGAAGATAAAATAAGAAAATATATTGAAGAATTAATTCTTCACTTGCCTGTACCGAAAGTTAACGTTGAAGACAATTGATTCATGATATTAAAATATCAGTAACGAATCACCAGACTATGTATACAGCAGTTAGAGCAAACATTGAAATATACACTTAATGCTATTATTGTTAATTAAATTAATAATATGTTGGTACCTATTTTGCATAATAGTAATTATAATTAAAACATATATATCTTATCACATATATTGACCTTTTATAGTGTGTAATTTATGCTGGATGATATGTAGAAAATGTATCGAGAGCATAGGAAAGAATTAGTCTATTAATGAATCTATAATTGGAAGCTCATCTTATATATAATATAGTAAATTATGTTATGAATAAATTTTCATGACAACTATGCCTTCATTATAATATAATTGTACTCGTAGCCAGTATATTATTTCATTATGTATATGTGATGCATTACATTTTATATACTCTTGTGAGCCTGACAGCCTCCATCGTTGATTTACCAGTTTGGTTAACTCAAAACTCAACAAAAAAAACCTTAAATTTGAGAGAGATCAACATGTATAATGAAACCTTATGGTTTTCATCTCGGGCGTTTTATCTTTACGCCTATCTTTTCACTTAAATTATAAAGCGATTCTACACCTTCACCTTAAACCACGCGACGATCTAAGTGGGTAACGTCTAAACCAGGAAACATATAAAGGGAAAGATTTCATATTTGCTTAGAGAAAATTGAAAATTTTCAAAAACATAATAATTAATATCTCTTTTTTTTATTCTTAGGCTTAAAACTGCATGAACAAAGCCAAGGGTATATTTAAAACCAAGGAAAAGAGTGAGTTGAAGCTTGGGATAGGCTCGCGTGGTCAAAAAATAAACCTTAGGTTGTACTGCCTTATGGTGTACTTTCTTTTTCTACTATGTATACAGTCAAGTTCAAATCAATTGACACAGTTGTAGTGAACATCTGGATAGAATAAACTTAATTCATTGATCCAGATCTACACATATTCCAATTTTATTATTATTATTAGGTGCTCTGTCCTACGACAGGTGTATTCCTTTTGTCAGTGAACTTAAACCGCCAATGCTCCCTGTCCTCTGCCTCCTCTTTCAGCGCTCAACATTTTTTTATTTCCTTAAAATCATGCAATATTTGAACCTCATCCCTAATCTCCTATTTTACTGAGCCTTGTCTTCTATTAAGTCGGGCGTGTTAGATCCAATTTGGTTTTTCCCGAAGATCCACATCCAACATGTTTCTCTACTAATTTTTTATTTTTAAGATTTCACAGTAGTGATACTGACGTGATAAAACAGAGCTGTGATTGGTTGGATTTGGTCACGTGACCACGCCTCCTGCTCTCTGATTGGCTG
>CABFVX010007058.1:0-34298 GCA_902151425.1 Timema shepardi
CAGAGCACCTTATCGGTCGACATTTTAACCTAGGATGACGCAAGCAAACCCACACAAGTGTCCAGTGTTCTCGCTTCAGGCTGCGACACGAACGCAAGTGTGGCCACCTCCATAAGAAATAAAGGCGAGCGTATAGTCGCTGCGACATGAAAACGATCACGAAAGCGTTTTAAGATCTGTCGTTGTCGCTGGTTGCTAAGTGTGGCCATCCTCATAAGAATCAATGTAATACACTACTGCGACCTTAATCTAGAGCCCTAATTCATCAAGACTAGTTTCATAGCTCCATTAATATGATTAAAGTGTCGTTGAAAATGGGCTAATGTCACATTTGATTCTATTAATAAAATTCAAAATATAAGGGGAAAAAAAACCTTTGGAATTTTTCGACATTATTTTGGTGTGTACCATATTTAGAAACAACGCATTTAATTATTAGTTATTGCGTTAGAGCTGAACCTCTGCGTGACAATTTCTTGGATAACTGCATTTTATAATTTCTTCAACAATTTTTTTTTATTTGAATTTCCTTTCCTCCTGCTTTTTTTTTCAATTCTTCGTAAATTTCTTTTACGTCGTAAGAGAGGTAGAAAAAAATCACAAAAACGTAAAAAATAAAAGAAGTTACAGTAGTACCCCCCTTCAAACACACAAAAAACACCCCGCTAACAATTAAAAGTTTACCCCTCCCCCTCGCGTGTGATGTATAGGGAGTTTTAGAAAAGGGAAAAGGGGTGGGGGGTCCTTACTGTTCAGGTTAGGTAACTTCATTTACGCTTAGAAGTTGGTCTGGGTTTGATAGGGTGGGGAGGCTAGGGGTAGCATGTGGTTCAAAGAGGGGGGAGATATTCTGAGGTTGGGTGGAAGGAGGGAGATGACATCTCGCCCAGCTTGAAATGTTTCACAGACTCTTCAACAATTATAATCCAATTACGACCTGCTTTACCCTTCAATCCCCCACTTCTCTTAATATCCTCCCAGAGCTGCAAGAGGCTGGTTGGTGTCAGAGCCTATACTTTGTGTGGACCAGTGGTGCGGTGTATATATGGAGGCAGTATCCAATATCCTCTCTTAGAGCTGTCCCTAATATAATCGGCACGACAAAAACCGGAACACACACACACAAAAAAAGTTTTTTTATTCGAAATTTGAAAAGATCGTATTTTTTTAGTAAATATTTATCTTAAATAAAAAGTACGATGCACCGTAAAATTTCTCTCTCTTTTTTTTTTAATCTTAAAATAGAGACATTTAGGGAAAACTAATAGGAGTTGTGAAACGAAATAATGTACATTGTTGCAGAAACACTACACCAAAGAATATACAGAAACATTGAGATAAGAGAAACATTTATGTCCACCAAATATCATAACAATCAATTTCAAAGTGTACCGTAAAAATATATGTGTATGTTTGCTTATAGCTCAGAAACTATTGATTTTATAAAAATATATTTCAAATAAAAGATGTATATCTTTAATAGTACTACAACTTTACAACGATAAGTTACTTTGTAACTGAAATAGTTGTGAGGATATTCAAAATTGGAAATTTACGCTTATGTAAAATACCTGTAAAGTTATTTTCACAAGAAAAATAGGATAGTCATTTTGTTTGTAATGTTACACGATGCCTTTAAGCAAAATTTAATAATATCGTTAAATTAAATTTAGAGGAAATCTCGGTATCTCGGTATCACGTAAACAACTTTTTCAGTTTTAGCGGGTTTTGAAACGTTGACATTTATCAAAATCTAACGTTAGATTGTTTTGGTGAGCACAATACTTCTATGTCCGGGTTCTAAGAGAAAGTGATTATAAAAAGGATGTACGGTGCACCATACCTATTAATTTTGAGAGTTGATGATCTCTTTCAGATCAATCGATCTTGACATGATTTATAATCGGAGCTTTTCTGTTAATATTGAAACAATTTTTATTTCAACTAATGTAAACCCGCGGTGGTGGCCACGTGGTTTAGCGCGCTACTCTGGAGTTAGATACTAGACTGCTGAAGACGGGGACATCGGGGTTCGATCCCGGTCAAGTGTACTGAGAGTGGTTTTAGTAAATGGTTTTACACTCTCCCTCAATGCTAGTGTGGCTACATTACCTCTCAATTAAGCCTTCCTAATCCCTAACCCACTAGTGTAACTAGTACATAAGCGTATAACCAGAATGGATAGTACGCGGTGTTATATATTTTTTTAAATTTAAACATTAGTTTAAAAATGACACCTAGATACGGGAATCGAACCCATAAAATGTAGCTTAGCGTGCTATTACTCTAACCACTAAGATATCCAGAACTCGTCCCGTGTTTAAGGTCATTCTTAGTTTAAGGTATAGTCTGTGATGGACGTGTTTAATCGTCAGCTAAATATGAGCAACCAATAGTATATTGAACTATCCGATAACACAGCCATCTGTGACTCAGGAGGGCTGTTATGATGCCAATATACAATATAGTTTGTAATTAAAACGAAATTTCATCTAATCTATCCATTTAATGTATTTACATTTTAAAATGTTTTAAATTAATTTACAAGAATTTTAGTCAATTATGTTAACTTATATCTAAGTATAATTCTTTTAAAGGTATTGGATTAAAGCATAGTAGTTGCGACACATTATTGTGGTCGAAAGGCCGACCCGGATAAACCGAGAATTCGGAAAATCGCTATTTGGATGGACGGCTTTCTAGTGTAATTTTATTTAATGCATTTTGATAACTAATAAAAATAACATTTAGTAACATTTTATATTAATTAATTAATTCCCCTTTAAAAATATATGCATATTAAATCCTCCAACAAAATATAATGCCCTTTATAATAAATGTTACCCATTTCCTTAACAACCCCCCCCCCCCTTATCCACCCACCTTCACAGTAGATCCCTTTGTAATACAAGAGGATTAATCCTTGGTAATTCCCTCATTATCTAGTTTCGTCGATCTGGAAATTTAGGGATTATTTTGTCACTGGAATAAACATTCTTTGAGAAGAACAATATTTTTCTTTGCTACAGGTAGAAATTACGAAACTAATGAATTAAGAAAAAAACATATTCTATTGAGTCATTTTTTTTAGCACCGCGTCTTTCTACTCGTCCGTGTTATACGTATACGTAATAATTACACTACTGGTTTAGAGCTAACGAAGGTTGAATTTAGAAGAAGTGTACCAGAACCTGCGTGGAGGGATGGTGGAAAATCATTTACAAAAACAACCCTCAGTACACTCGACCGGTATCAAAACATGATGTCCCCGTCATCGATAGTCTAGCCTACAGTGGAAGAAGCGCCTTAGACCATACGGCCCCAAAATTATCTAACGAGGGGCCATATTCGAATAGTGAAATAGTGTTTGTGTATGTATGTGTGTATGTGTGTATATATGTATATATATGTGTATATGTATTATGTGTGTATGTATTATGTGTGTATGTGTGTATGTATGTGTATGTATGTATGTATGTATATATATGTATGTATTATGTGTGTATGTATTATGTGTGTATGTGTGTATGTATGTGTATGTATGTATGTATATATATGCATGTATTATGTATGTGTGTGTGTATGTATTATGTATGTATGTATGTATGTATGTGTGTATGTATGTACTATGTATGTATGTAATTGGAGATAGTTCGTTGTTTCGCCAAGCATCTCACCGGAACAACTCGGATGAGGTCAAGGTGAGAAATGACAGAACAAAGATTTTTGTGGGACCTCAATGATATCAAAGTGCGTGAGTGCGTGTGTATGTATGATAAAGGTAGTATGTGTTTATCTCTGTGGACTCTCGCAGCGAACGTGTACGAATCTATGGAAAACATGATCGTCAAAGTTCAACCCTAAGCTTCTTATCCCCAAGGTCCGATGGTTGTTTTTATAAAGCTTCCCCTTGTGCCACACACAGGGGTAGACTTGAATACCGGTAGCTAACCCTGGGTGGGCTATTCGATTTCGGCCACCATAACTACTTTAAAACTAAAATACAGCTTTCCAGTCAATTCCGTTTGATTTAATTAAATTTTAGTCAAAAGTTCGAGTGAGTGAATCTAGGCGTGCCCAGCATACATATTTTTTGAATATATACGATGGCATTGAGGTTCGGTAGAAGGGGACGCGAGAAAAGGCCGGCTTTTTTCCAATTTGTATAGCAAAGCTTGTGTTTGTCCAAAATAAATTAAATATTTCTCGAGTAGAAATAGAGATCAAATTTTCTTCACCTGGTGATGTCAACAGTTGTTGAATATTTGTCAAGGGTGTCCTAGAATTTAATAACAAACTTTTATCTTAATTTAAAAAGTTTCTCGCCTAATGCCGCTATGTTCATGACAGATCTTCAACTATTGTTGATATCACCAGGCAAAGAAAATAAAACTCTAGGTTTTGTACTGGAGCAATAATAATTTTGATTTATTTTGACCAAAGAAATGTTTTACTATAAAAACTGTAAAAACACTAATATTTTCTCGCGTCCCCTTTCATCTCAAATTAAATGTTCAACCGTTCCTTTTGTTGTTGACAAACAATTCCTTAAGACAAAATTACAAGCATTTATTTAGTGAGTACTAAGTGTACTATATTTGTAATCTACACAAAATGTGAATATAGGATCACTTTACAAACTTATATATTATATTAAAAACAAACTCCCAGTTATTTTCTAAAAAAATTGAAGTATATTCGCTCATTCAATTAGAAAGTAAAAACTAATATTATAAGTGAAATGAATAGTGAGGTGACCCTCAATGATGTAATTGAAATAACCTTGGGTCCAAACCAAGAGTAAAAGTATAAATACGTCACCTCACCGCTTCAACTTATACTGAAACATAGCTTCAGTAGTTTTTTTGAACGTATATTAAGGGTGCCGCCTTGTTAAGTGAGAAATTACTGCGAAAACGTTCAGCTCTAGCGCAATATTTAATTCTACGATGATGGGTTATTTCAAAGTAAGGCTCCCGTCAAAATAAGGTCGAAATATTCCAACAGGGCTCTTTTTCACTAACAACACTATACTTTGAGTTTTATTAATAGAAAAAAATGTGTGAAAATGTGACTTTATTTCATTTTAAACGACATTTTAATCATATTAGCGGAGTTATGAGACCAGTCTTGATGAAAAAGGGCTCTAGATTTGGCCTCCCTCCAACCAATACAGTCATTGTTTGATGGGCTCACAACAGAACATTTTAAGATATTTGAGAACTAGCAGCAAGCTTTCCTCTTTACCTTGAGATAAGAAGTTTCGTAGTTTTCTTTCCCCTTTTTACTATTTAAAAGACAAAGGGTGGTAGTAGGTGAAGGGCTAAAGGGAGTACAAGCTTAGAGATAATAAGATAAAAGTCGTATAACCAGTCTAACCTGACAGCGAGTGATACTTTCTCACTGACCTGGGCCTCTTGGGACCAGCCAGTCAATCCTGTAAATATATAATAGCCTTGTCAAACAAATTCAAGAATTATAATACAAAAATACGTTTCTCTCGAAATGAATACCCATAAAGGTGGGTTTTTTTTTACTATTCGGGCAGATTTCCTCCTACTTGTCAATCCGATAAGATTACGTATCATATTCTCAAGATACTCTTTGGATTCTTTTCATTTCTCTGGTCGTATTTAGAAAGAAAAGATCGTGAAACATCTTTCTTTGTGTTGTAGATTCCTTTCTACGTCCGTACCCGAACCCAATTTAAGGGGCCCACACGGGTTTTATCCAAACCAGATATGAATGGGGATTGATAGGGATAAGAAGGCCTTTCGTTAGTGAGAGTCGCTATAAAGCTGCGTTGTGTGTACAATATTATTCCAGAAATTTATATAAATACCTCATACCCTAGACTGAGTGGTTAGCGAGGCTGGCTAAAGATCTAGAGTGGCAGTGTCAAACTCGATAGACGATAGAACACATCGGCCTTGTTTATTGAAAGTAAATAAAAATATACGAAATTTTGTCACCATCTTAAGTCAACTAAATTTTACTTTAAAATTCGTATTATAGCTTAATCATTCCATGGCTTGAGAGACTTGAAAGTTATTTCCACACTTTCAAAAATACGCCACCTATCCCTATCTTGAACTAGTTCTATCCAGTCCTCTTCATAACATCCTATCCTATCATGAGCTAGTTCTATCCAGTCCCCTTCTTGACACCCTATGCTATCTTGAGCTAGTTCTATCCAGTCCACCTCATTATACCCTATCCCTATCTTGATCTCGTTCTATCAAGTCCCCCTCACTGCACCATATCCTTATCTTGAGATGGTTCTATTCAGTTAATCTCACTACACCCTATCCCTATCTTGAGCTGGTTCTATCCATTCCACCTCATACAACCTATCCCTATCTTTAACTAGTTCTATCAAATCCACCTCTTGACACCCTATCCTATCTTGAGCTAGTTTCATCCAGTCCACCTCATTACACCATATTCCTATCTTTAGCTAGTTTTATTCAGTCCTCCTCGTTACACCCTATCCTGTCTTGAGCTAGTTCTATCCAGTCCCCTTCATTATACCCTATCCATATCTTGAGCTAGTTCTATCCAGTCCCCTTCATTATACCCTATCCCTATCTTGAGCTAGTTCTATCCGGTCCACCTCATTATACCCTATCCCTATCTTGAGATAGTTCTATCCAGTCCCCTTCATTATACTTTATACCTACCTTGAGCTAGTTCTATCCAGTCCCCTTCATTATACCCTATCCCTATCTTGAGATAGTTATATCCAGTCCCTTTCATTATACCCTATTCCTATCTTGAGCTAGTTCTATCCAGTCCACCTCATTACGCTATTTATTTCAGGTCCATTCTAGTGTTACCCTACCATCTACGTTTGGTTTCTCCCATTCACGTTGAATGTCCTGGCCACAACAATTTGTGATATTTAATTACCCTAACAATGTCTGGTGATGAGTACAGCGTACGTGATTCAGTATTATGTAATCTCTCTCTTATACATTACTTTCAACCCTTTTTGAACTATACACACAGGCATATACATACACTATTTGTGTTGACTACAAACCTTTAGTAACTCAGAACATATATACATTTATATGCTATAAGCCATTTTATGTCATATTCACATAGTGTTTCAAAGTTGTGTTAAAGGATCTGTGAGTTTGTATAAATGAATTTGAAAAACAGCTTTAATACTTTTCAGGATAAAGATATTAAAACGTAAGCTCAAACTTGTTCAGTAGAATAATACAGGGGAAATTACGCGTGGAAAAACTACAAAAAATATAACTCTCCATAGTTAAAAAGTTAGATTATAGAGTTAATTTTAGAGACACGCGTTGACAAAAGTTTTTATTCTTGAATGAACTTGGTACGTAACAAAGCCATAAATCCCTAATACCATAATCCTACGTCTTAGATCAGTCGGTTGCGTGTCTGCATATTGATCTAGTTATGGGGTCTCCGATTAGATTCCTGGCCTAGCAAAAATATATATCATTGGATAAATTGAGGGGTTATTCGTTCACAGAGATGAGTTGGCGGTCAGGAGACTGGCTGTTGTGCCTGTTCTATATCTAAGTTGATTTGAAGAGCGTGTATGTGTATATATATCTATATGTGGGATTAAAGAGATACTTATATAATATATCTAGAGAAAGAGAGAGGTAGTAATATATAAGTATNATATATATATATATATATATAAAGGAGAAAGTAAGATAGATGTATAAAGAGAAAGGAGAGAATAATATGTATATATATATATATATATTATTCTCTCCTTTCTCTATATACATTTATCTTACTTTCTCCTTTATATAATATATCTAGAGAAAGAGAGAGGGAGTAATATATATATATATATATAAAGGAGAAAGTAAGATAAATGTATAAAGAGAAAGGAGAGAATAATATATATATATATTATTCTCTCCTTTCTCTTTATACATTTATCTTACTTTCTCCTTTATATATATATATTACTACCTCTCTCGCTACCTAGCTCTTTAATCCCACATATAGATATATATATATATACATATATATATATATAAAGAGAGAGGAGAGGTAAGATACCTATGTGTTTATTATATATATATATATATAGAGAGAGAGAGAGAGAGAGAGAAAGAGAGGGTGGGGGAAGGAAAGAGACAGAGAGTGATCATGAAATACCTCTCCCCCCAGAACTGACAAGTTCGTCAAAAAATTATTACATCATACGCCTCCTTATCCCCCACCCTCTCCAGACGTGTGTTCACGCACACAAACCCAGGAGTTTGATTATTCAAATTGACACTCAAACAAGGGAGACAGATGAACAAGGAGAGAGATGGGCGCAGTAAATAATAATAATAACAGTAGTAATAAAAAATACACCATTTGTTTTTAAACCTTGTCTTATGAATACATTAACCTATCATCGCAGCCCGTTATCCTCTAGTCATTTGTGTTAGCACACGACCCATTGAACATCAACAGGATAGACGGGTAGATGGATAGATGGTTGTACAGGAGACGTAAGGGGAGCAGGATGTCGGTGCAACAACGGAACAAGCGACAACAATACTTCTTCGGTTTGTTTTACAGTCCAATTTTAATATACCTGACTGCTATAAAAGTTACCAAATCTACCTTCACGCATGGTTGAGGGAAAGAGGAACTGAGGAAGGAGGAGGATCCAAATATTGGACGACTTGAAAGAAAGAGGAAAATTCTGGGATTTGAAGGAGGAGGCAGAGGACAGGGAACATTGTACAACACTCATAAACTTATAAATGTTGATTGGAAGGAACAAAGTATAAGAATGATTTACAAGTTTAACAAATCAGTTTATTAATATTCAAACAAGTCAAAAGGAAGTACATAGAGCTATAGGTAGAAATTATTCAAACCATCCATTGTTTAAACATGAGAGTAGGCTATAGACGGTTACCAAAGTATAAATAGCTCTACAGAGGATCATCAGGTAGGTACACCCTATAACCCAGACTTATAGGTCCTTGTTGTAAATAAGAAAGCTTGTAACTCGTTAAAGCAGGACAATTAATAATTCATCAAATATCATCAAATAGTATGAAAGGCATCAACTTTAAGGCAATATAAATAAGTGGTGGTAATAAAATATTATTAAAAATGTATCATACATAATTCTACTCTAGCCATCTGACGGTGAGGCCTCTAACTTCAAATAATTTCAAATATAAAGAACTAAACCACATAAATTTAGTCCCAGTTTAAGGATCTAAAAGGTAGGTAATTAACATGAGCTGGCTAGCTTGAGTTAATTCCATAAAGAGTTAGACGTTACAATGTGTATAAGCTCCTAGAAGAGAAACTATTATTTTACAACTAGTAAACGGTGAACTACCAGGAATCTAGATTATACAGATACTACGGCCGGTCAGTTCCTAATCAGTACTGCCTGAGCAATAAATAGTATATTTATTCTGTTACCCTGAAGGGGACAATAATACTTGACAAAA
This sequence comes from Timema shepardi, assembly GCA_902151425.1. Lineage (NCBI taxonomy): Eukaryota > Metazoa > Arthropoda > Insecta > Phasmatodea > Timematidae > Timema > Timema shepardi. The sequence continues at coordinate 9,465 of CABFVX010007058.1, forward strand.
TAGTGATCATTTTAGACTAACGCTAAAGGCACCACAAGGAAGCCGTACACAACAGACAAAACACCGCGGGCACTACTATGGACAATTAGCACTTCCACAGGTTGCGCACCGCATACCAGTACACAGACACATCAGAGACAAGTATCAGTTACAGACCCAATTAGATCGTGAAACATAGCGGTAGATAACCTGGTATCCTCCATTATTTTATATTATTCTTTAAACTAGCCAAGCATGGTCATATAGTCTAAGGAGTCTAATCTTAACCCTAATATTTGCGACTAGGCCTAATAAACATAGAAAGATAGTGCATAAAGCTATAAACTATGCCTTATGCACATAGGGAAATAAGTCAGTAGTACTAACATACAAGAACTAAGTCATATGGACATAGAACAAAAGAACTCAAAGCGCAATAAAGATTACAACATCCCTCAATACTTATAGTAACCGATGTAGCTTGCTCTGCGGCGAGGAGGTGACACAGACACCTCAACCATCGTGGTATTCAGTACGTAGTCTTGGAAGATGCTCGTGAATATCTTCTAGCAGTTCCTCCGACGAGTGGTTACAATAGTATAGATATACGTGAACCAAGGACAGGCCCTTATATACCAGTGAGACTAATAAAATTTGGCAAGGTTTTCTCCAAGTACGAAGAGGGGTGGTAATCTTCTAACATCACGCCACCTGACCACTAGCGGTCGCCGATGGCTGTTTGGAACACCCTGAATGAAACCTTTCTTATTTACTCGTCGTTTGGCCCAGGCGTTATATGTTTGTGTGTTGGTCTTCGAAGCCGAGTTGCCTCGTTCGTTGGGGCAACATTTGATGAGAATTGGGCGTCTCCCGCTTGTGATGTCGCAGTGAGTCTATATCTGCCACACATTATTAGAACTTATTAGACCTGGTTGCAATAGCTCTAAACCTATTATAGTGCTTCATTGAGAGTGTGTAACTGTATTTAACACGTTAAAACTGACAACATTAATGGACCTGTCATAAGACAGAACACCTAGTAATAATAATTCATACGTTAAGTCATGTTATCTGCATCTGTCTCCAATGATAATTATTATCGATACCTATAAAATAATACTAATAATATGGTAAAATGCTACCAATGTTGACAACAACAACATATGTATTTTATAAAAGGGCCTTTCTGTCAAAATTGAACTCTATCAATGGTGTATAGGGTTTAGTGGAATAAAAAAAGGGTCTTTATTTTTAACGTTTTCCACCATTGTTTGTCGACTGGATATTCCTGATTTACTACTGGCATTGGTGGATATGTTACCGTCTTCTGAAGTTGGGACACCTGTAAGAGTGATTACTTCGTTCAAATGAGATGATGTGATGATAATGATGATCATGTGGTGCCAGTATAAGTCTTAAACCTAATTTAAGTCTAATTAAACGAACCATGGCAGCCATAGGAATAATTCCCCTTCGGTAAAGAATACCTATGTTACCGCCGGGAATCGAAACTGGGACCTCTATATTAATAGCCAGGAATACTGACTACTAGACCAAGAGCCGGTTAGTCGGTTGGAAAATATGGACCATTTGCCCTACTTTTTTTTTTGTCGCGAGATTGTACCGAATATCACAGTTAAAAAAAGGGTGGCGGGTGGTTGCAGGTATCTCCGGTGACTTTTATAGTTCTATCGCCTTTATCTGGACGGAGTGATATCATCAGGCGTTTATAAGGTGGCGGGAGGTCTCGAATAATAGCTAATACCACCTCCTCTACCTCTGGTTAGGTGTGTGGACCTACCCTTTGTCTCTCCTCCACACACAAAGGGCTGAGAATAATTTGCTCAGCACCACAGGAGGTACGGGTCATACGTTGGAACTGATTAACTCGAGGAATTCCGACACGTTTTTCACCTTCTGAAGAAACAAAAAGAGAACAGAATAGAAGCTATCCCACAACCAAAGGGGAAAGAACGTGGACAAAGAGGGCAGTATCATCTTGTCTGTTTCAAAATTGATTTTGATAAGAGTTTGAATCTCAGCCAGGCGATTTAGGGTGGTTTATACTAAATGGTCTGCCTCTCTCTTGCTTTAAGCAAAAACCGTATACATTTCCTCTTATTACTTACTCGATCTTTACACATTACTGCGATTAGGCTACGAGAATAACCGTAGGGAAGTGCAGGTATTAATACGTTGATAGCACGGGTGGGATGGTAATACGTGTGTTTTACCTTCGGTGTTTGACACGTTTGCTTAGATAACAAAGGTCCCTCTTAGTACTTGACGTTTGTTTGAATAAGCGTTTGCCCCTTGGTACTTGACACGTTTGTTTAGATAACAGAGTTTCCCCCTTGTTACTTGACACGTTTGTTTAGATAACAGAGCTTTCCCCCTTAGTGATTGACACGTTTGTTTAAATAACAAAGGTCCCCCTTGGTACTTGACACGTTTGTTTGGATAACAGAGCTTTCCCCCTTAGTGATTGACACGTTTGTTTAGATAACAGAGGTCCCCCTTGGTACTCAACACGTTTGTTTAGATAACAAAGGTCCCCCTTGGTACTTAACACGTTTGTTTAGATAACAAAGGTCCCCCTTGGTACTTAACACGTTTGTTTAGATAACAAAGGTCCCCCTTGGTACTCGACACGTTTGTTTGGATAACAGAGTTCCCCCCTTGGTACTTGACACATTTTTTTATAACAGAGTTTTCTCCCTTGTTGATTGACATGTTTATTTAGATAACAGAGATCTCCCTTGATACTTGACACATTTGTTTGGGTAACAAAATTTACCTTGGTACTTAACACGTTGGTTTGGATAACAGAGGTCCCCCTTGGTACTTGACACGTTTGTTTTGATAACAAAGTTTCCCCCTTGGTACTTGACACGTTTGTTTGGATAACAAAGTTTCCCCCTTGATACTTGACACGTTTGTTTGGATAACAGAGCTTTCCCCCTTAGTGATTGACACGTTTGTCTAGATAACAGAGTTCCCCTTTGGTACTTGACACGTTTGTTTGGATAACAGAGCTTTCCCCCTTAGTGATTGACACGTTTGTTTGGATAACAGAGTTCCCCTTTGGTACTTGACACGCTTATGCATGACGTGAAAAGTCGACGCCACTATTATGACTGCTATTGGCAAGCCTGTAGTGAACACAGTCTCACCGTCCCGACGCTCGTAGTCGTCGCCCAATTAACGCTTACCCCATGAGATGATGATGACGACACTCTCGAAGACACGAGAGAGAGGTTAGCCCGACTCAGTGGCTTGTGAAGTTATTGTATGTGTTGTAGGCTCGCCGGCTCGTCAGGGGCCGCTTGTTTTCTAGACGCCCAGCGTCTCGGTGGCTGGCGCCTTGGCGTGGCCATGTCGGGCGTCGGCGTCATGTGGTTTCTGAGAAGACTATAGTGACTTGAATGGTGAGGGGGGAGGTTTCTAGGCTCCAAGCTACAGTATGTCAAGAAACTGCGATAGTAGGGGGAGGTTTCTAGGCTCTAAGCTACAGTATGCCAAGAAACTGCAATAGTAGGGGGGAGATTTCTAGGCTCTAAGCTACAGTATGCCAAGAAACTACAATAGTGGAGGGGGAGGTTTTTAGACTCCAAGCTACAGTATGTCAAGAAACTGTGATAGTGGAGGGGGAGATTTCTAGTCCCCAAGCTACAGTATGTCAAGAAACTGTGATAGCAGGGGGGAGGTTTCTAGGCTCCAAACTACGGTATGTCAAGAAACTGTGATAGCAGGGGGGGAGGTTTCTAGGCTCCAGGCTAAGGTATGTCAAGAAAATGTCAAGAAACTGCGATAGTGGAGGGGGAGGTTTCTAAGCTCCAAGCTACATACAGTATGTCAAGAAACTGTGATAGTGGAGGGGGAGGTTTCTAAGCCCCAAGCTACAGTATGTCAAGAAACTGCGATAGTGGAGGGGGAGGTTTCTAAGCTCCAAGCTACAGTAAGGCATATGAAGCTACGACAGGACTAGCAAGCCTGTAGTGGAAAATATATGACTTGAATAAAAACATGGAAACATTAATGGGTGTAAAAAAAATAGGAATTGCTAATCGGAAGGGAAATGACTTCCAGTTCAGTCCCCTGTATGTAGGCTATCAGCCACGCTTGTGGCACACAGCGTTTTACCCAAGGTGGGCATGTGGAGACGGTCTACACGTCGTACTCTCTGTGAAACAATGTGATGATAGTGAGTATGGAGGTCTGGGCCAGTGGGAGTCTTTAAAATTAACTTTAGGTTATTTTACCAACCCCTGGTGGCCGTTGGGATAATTCCTCTTAAGAGAAAAATACCCGTAATAACAGGTAGGAATCGAACCCGGGATTCATAGTACTTAGTATTCATAGTGCATTGACCACCACATCCCAGGAATGGATACTATTGTTAGTAAGCACAGTAGTATTTTGATAATCCAAGGTGGGTAGGATCGAGACCTCGAATAATCGAAAACTCGGACTATATGGAACAGCATGAGGGAAATTGTGGTTTAAACGTACTCTCAGGATATCACTGTTTTAAAACAAAACACCTCTCAACACATCCTTTTATAACCACTGTGCTGTGCACCCTTATTTTTAATATAATAGAGAAATCCATTTATATTTTAATTGTGCGGCGAACACGGGCCGAACTTTCAACTTCCTCCTAGACTACTTGGACAACACTGAGTTGTTGTGATTTGGATCCTAGATCGGGCAGCATAGACATTTGCAGTGCGATGTCGTCCATTACGCAGAAGGAACTAGAAGGGGGGAGGATCGGGGTTGAGTGTTTTTGCAAGATCGACAGATGGTGACACTGACGTTGATAACTTTAGAACTATTTTCTTTAACACCATTAATTTACACATTAACTTTCCTTTGTTTTCATTATTAGTGATCTAAATTAATTTCTCTTTGGTTTTCATATGTTTAATAGTCATTGTTTATTTTTTTATGTAAGAACTAGGTTTAAAAAAAACATTAACGTTTTGCCACCTTTTGGCGGTTTGATACAATGTGTGGGGCCTTTTTTGGTGGGGGACGCGGAAAAAAAGGCTTCTTGGAGTTAGAGAGTTGGTCATGGACTCCTCTTCTAATCTACCATTTTGTAGAGGCTATGCAGATTTCCGTACTCGGTGTGATCACTAATATAGTGACAGAGAGTAAGGGTTTGATTTAATCATTCTATTTGGTGGTAAAATGAACTCGGTGAGTTAAATTATACTATTTTCTTTAACCTCATCTTTCGGCCTGCGTGTTTTGGAAAATTAATGTTTGGGAAAAAAGGTGGTGAAAGGTTTGTGTTTTTACTATCTCTCCTATTATAATTTAGTTTCTTGTGGAGCACCTGTAATGCTACTGGGGAACATCTTGCTCACAATACATTTCTTTGGTGTATTATTTTAATGTTAAGGGTAAGGGGCATTATTGCATTTGTTGGTTTTATCGCAGTTCGTTAAGTCACCATTGTCATTATTTGTTGTTGGGTATTTTCAGTTATTATATTAATGTTAGTGTTTTCTTTATCCTTAATATTTTTGTGTGAACTGTTGTTATTGGGGATTTTCATTTATGCTATTCCTTTTTTTTATTCTTACATGTGAACGTTTGTTATTGGGAATTTTCATTTATATTATTAAAAACATAATATCTGGAATCTGTGATGATCAATAATTGTTATCATTCCTATCCTTATTTTTAGAATTATTATATTTCTCTGGATATCAATTCCTTGTTCCCCTTTCACCACACACTAAAGAAGAGAGGAGAGCGTGCTTAATTAAGGGAGACAGTATACCACTTAAAAACTAAAATCCAATTTTCATCAAAATTACCTTATCTGACAGATAGAAAAGCTACTAGATCTAAATTTAAGTATTCAGACGTCAAATCATGGGATCTGTAGCTCTCTATTTTGTTAGATATTATCAATGCGGATATGAACGGGTGGGGGAAGATTTCTGAATCAACTCCTTTAGTTCCCCACCCCCTCCCGATATAAGGTTGGGCGCCCAGACCTCCTGGACAAGAGAGAAAAGGGAAGCGGAGAAGGGCTTGTAAGTTCCCAATAATACCCGTTTCATTACCTACGTTACCAGTACAAACACAAAGAGGAACAAGAGAAGATCAAAGCTTGACCTACCGACCGGACTGTAACTTCCCTGAGTCTGAACAGATTGAGCTTGTGAAATGGGTCTCACATTGTTCGGGAAACACGCGAGGGAGGGGTGTGTACATTCATTTACGATAAAACTATACACCTTATGGAAAAGAGAAGGGGAACAGGTGTTGAAAACGGATGAGTCTAAAAGGTTTTGACTAGAAATGGAAGCGAATCTATAATTTTATGAATCAGAATGCGAGCCTATATTACAAATCCATATATGTAATACTAGTACAAATCTTGGATCTGAATCTTAGAAAACATGGAAAACTTTAGGAGGCCTACTTCATACATTAACTTTTGAGTTAACTCAAAAAATAGAAATAATATATAACTGTTTAATTTTTTATGATATAGTGCATTCATTTTTTTTTCTTTGCACGCACTTTAGCAAACAAAGAAGTAGTCGAGAAAATTTTAGGAAACGAGGTTATTATGAATCTTTAAGTTGCATGTGTATAAAAAATATTCTACTTTTAAATTTGTCCCCATGTTGGTCTGTCTGTTCCTGTCCACAGATCTGACAACGTTTGATGGATTTAGTTCAAACGTTGTATTTAGATGTTAAAGGTCTATACCTCAGAACGTAATGTGATTTTAGAGCGTGCGCCACATGACAGTTAACTCTGTGATACAGTCGGCTAGAAATAGTAGATTTACACCAACACTTACACGTGGATCATTTCTGATTAAACATTAATGAAAATAAATAGTTAATAGAAGTTCCTAATACTGAACATTGTTGAAATATTAAATGATATTTGTATAAAAACTGCATGGAAAAGGCCGTTTTTTACCATTTTAGAATGGCTTCACAGATAAGCACTGTGCACAAATATTCATTCTGTCATAACAGGGACATACTGTAGTTATTAACAAGAAACTTTGTCTCTTTGTCTCCCATCGGTACCACGGAAAATGTCGAGTAATCATTCAAATACGAATGCACTGCACACATTTCTGACATATTGTAGGCGTTTTCTTTCCCCTTTTACTCCCATACCTCGCGTGAGCCGGGAGCTGAGTTGGGTTTGTTATGATGAACGCTCTTAAGCCCTAGACCTGAAATAAGTGCACCTAATTTCCTAATGCACTTTTTTTTTATTTACAAATTTTTTGAAAATGACTAACGATTTTGTTCAAATTGGATATCTTGGTAAGGTTTTACGTGGTAGTTTTGTTTAGCACTACGTCTTACCACCCATTCGGTTTATACGCTTATGTACTAATTATGCTTATGGTTTAGAGATTAGAACGGTTATGTTTAGAGGAAGTGTATACGCATTTGCGTGGAGAGATAGTAGAAAACCATTGGGAAAAAACACTCTCAGTACACACAGTTGAGATTTGAACCTCATTCTCCCTATCATTGGCGGTATAGTCCACCACGAGAGTAACGCGTTAGACCACGCCACCGCTGAAGCGGGTTGGAATATCATGTTTTCATATAAAAAATAGAAATGTATTAATAGCCAATTTTTGAACATGTTAAAAAAAATCACGACTTTGTAGCGCTATTTTTTATTTTTTAATATTTTCCCGTAGAATTTCAATCTCTACGGTACTATACTCTGAGATCCTTTTTTGTGAAAGTCAGGTAGTTACTTTAGATGTATATTCTTCATTCAAGCAGACTGTACTAACTGGCAAAGTGGCGGGAATGGAATCAGAGGAATCATAGGCTCACGAGAGATAAGACCAATAGGAGGATGTATAAGAGATCTCACTGGTGGAGGAATCTAGCGGGATTCCCACGCAACGCTTGATTTTATTTTCCTAGAAGAGGTTTTTTTTGGGGGGTAGAGGGGGTAAGGTGGGGATTGCGTTTAGTTTTAGAAATAAATTGAAGAGGAGACAGATGGTGTAGATGAGGAGGGGGGGAGGAATCATCCTAAAAGATAGAGGATTAGTTGGAAAGTGATGGATTCCAATCCACACAGTTTTGGTGGTAAAAAGAGAAAGATCGATCCATAGGTAAAAGTGGGTCTTACTGAAAAAAAGGCATCTGTCCCGTATTGTCTGATTTTCTGGTGGCGAAGAAAGTTTTTATCTGAATGGTCTCTCTCCCTATTACCTTCACGCAAACGTGGGCACATTTTCTCTTAATTCAACCTTCATCATGCCTAACACATTAGCGTAGTTAGTACATATGCGTAGAGCACGAACGTTTTTAAGACGGGGTGGAAAAAAATAATTTTATTTTATCTATTGATTTATTTGAGGTATTTAACTTACATTTTCTGAAATGATTATATAAGCAAACAGTTTATCATCATCATCATCATCATCATGCACAGTTTCCTGTCACTGGCAGGGTTTGTCTCGGACACAAGCCTCTCCATTTACTCCTGTCCCCCCACCAATTTTCTTCCTCCACTCCTCTTCTCACCACACTCCCTTTATCCATCTGTCCGCAGCCTCCATTTCAGGCATCCTCCTTAGAATCCTCCCCTCTTCCTTCCTTCCTCTTCACATGTTCATAACACTTCAATCTCGCCTTCTCTATCCTATCCTGCAAAGGTTCCTCCTTCACTCTCTCTCACACACAACTCATAAACTAACTTAAATCTAGAACAGACACAACATCCAGCCCCCCGGCTGTTAATTTCGTCACTGTGAGCACGGACACACACGTTTTACCCATTCTAATATTTTCGTCTATGTCGGGAATTGACCATGTGACTCTTAGCTCAACTATATTTTAAAATCCCCTGACTTTTCCAGGTATTCCAGAGCCAATTTCCAACTTTTCCAGTCACTATATTAACAAACATTATTTTATTATGCAATACTATTGTAGACACATACACATTCTGAAGTTGTGTCACTCTGTGAGGGGGTTAAAGGATTTCAGCCTAAAGCGATGAGCTATTGCGTAGTGCGATCTAAGATAGATTTAAGTTATATCATATTGAGACATTTAAAGATTGCCTCACACAAGAAAAGCATAAAATTGTTGTGAGACGCGTTCTTTTTTAGTTTCTTCTTCCTATAACGCAATCGAAGTCAAGCACATGCGCATAGTTATACCTCAGTTTTGGCTGAAGACGCGCGCTAAAGAAGTGGAAAGACCACAAGAAAATCACTTATTGACTTTGAGAATTGACTGGCCCCGTGGTGTAGTGGTTAGTGCATCTGGCTACGTACCTAGGTGTTCCGGGTTAGATTCCCGGCTGGTAGCTTTGGTGATTTCCCCGAAAGGGGAACTACTCCTATGGTCACAAAGGTTTGGTTAGTTAGGCTTAAGTTAGTTTTAAGTGTTTCCACTAGTTCCCCATCCTCATACTCACTATCACCTCATTTCATCGGTACATGGAAAGAACCTCCAAGGAAAAGATGTACGATTAGAAAATTCGGGCGTCCCCTAGACAGCGGTACATTAGTACTGACTAATATTTCCCCTACTGGGAAACGAATGATGTATCCCAAACGCGCAATAATTTAAAAAAACTTTGGAATTAAGATTAGTATACTCATTAGGGAAAACTGTGGTAAAAGGGATTGATGATGAATGCTATTTTGACGATTGTAAATAAAAGTTGCGTATTTGTTTGTATGAATATGTGAAAATTCCAGAAATTTTTAAAATTTCCTGACTTTTACCTGTTTTACAGGTCGTTGGACATCCTGCTCAATAGGTAGACACGATACCGACTGCCCCAAAACGACCCGGGTGTTTTTTACCTATAGAGTAATCCCAGACTACGCCAAACGTCCTAAGAGCGTAACAGGGGTTACGAATTTCGAGCTACGTGTTTCTGTCTTATGGTAAATTAATTGGTATATCATTAGCTGATGTAACGCTAGTGTTAAATACATACATCCACCATTTCCTCCCTCCACCTCTAGTAATAATTATTAACTAATAATACAATTCTGTTCACAGCCGTCCCATTTGACAAGAGTGAAAACTTTGAGAAACCTGCACATCGCAGTCGAACAATGAAGACAACCACGCTGTGATATAACACACGTGAGGAGGGGTGGGGCAGGGGGGAATACATGGGGCGGGGTTGCAGGCGCCAAACAACTTGGGCCGTAGAATACCAACAATTAGTTAACTAATTAACTCCGGAATGGATTTTCACGTACACACGTCACTTTCATTCGCTAACTAGCTGGGATTTACATCGCAGGAACTCTTCATGGCTCAGTTGGTACCCTTGAAGTAATTCGACTCGGTTTTGTTTTATTTAGCTTGAAAGTTATTGTTTTGTTTTTCGCATTGGGTCCCAATGACTGTACGAGATATCCATATTATTACGCTATTTGAGGAAAGGTGCTAGAAGGAAGAGCTGTGAACCATCCATGTAAAAATAATCTAATCCGCTTCGGTGGAAGCATGGTCTAAGGTGTAGTACACTGGACCACCAATGACAGAGGTCAAGGTTCGAATGCCAGTCAGGTGTGCTGAGGTTTAAAAAAATGGTTTACCACTCTCCCTGCACGAAAATATGGGTACATTTCTTCTAAATATAACCTTCTTAATCCCTAAAAACCATTAGCGTTATCAGCACATAAGCGTATAACCCAAACAGGTAGCAAAACGTGGTGCAAAAAAAATAATTAATTTGACACCTCATCTCAGTCGGTAGCGTGTCTGCCCATTGAGCTAGGGGTCCCGAGATCGGAATCTGGCATTGCTGAAAAATATATAATAAGGTTATAGATTGAGGTTTCGCCTTCTACAGTGACGAATTGGTGGAAACAGGAGGGGGGCGGAGGCAGATGGTGTGTCTGTTCTAGATTTAATTTAGTTTATAAGTCACCCGCCTCTGTGGCGTAGTTGGCTAACGCGCTAGTCGTGTTGAGCTCGACTGCTGAGGACGGGGAGATCGAGGTTCGAAACTAGGTCGGGTGAACTGGGGGTGGTTTTTCCTAAATGGTTTTCCACTCTCCCTCCACGCAAATGCGGGTTCACTTCCTCTAATTCAACCTACCCAATCCCTAATCCATTAGCGTAATTAGTACTTAAAGCGTGTAACCCGAACGGGTAGCAAGACGTGGTGCTATTATTATTATTATTAGTTTATAAGTCGTGTGCTGATATAATCAATCAGTTAAGATAGTGCATGTTAAATACCTCAAATTATCAAAATAGCTAGACTCCATTATTAAATCATTGATCCTTCCTATTTCTCTCTCAACCATACTCTCTCCAGCACTTTAGCTTTACTCTTATTGCGTCATTCATTTTTTATTTTTTTGCAACCATTTGGGTTATACGCCTCTGTACAAATTATGCTAATGGTTCTAGGGATTAAAAAGGTTATTTTTAGAGTAAGTGTACTCATGCTTGTGTGGGGGAAGAGTGGAAAACCATTTTGGAAAAAGCCACCCCCATTACCCTCGACTGAGATTTGAACCTAGATCTCCCCGTAATCGGCAGTCTAGTCTACTGCGAGAGTAGCACGTTGGACCACGTGGCCAACAAAGCGGGTATTTTGTTTATTAGTTTCAAGTTTTGATTCGTGTTCATGAATCGGTTGGCCCGATTCAAACTTAAATACATAATTTAAACGTGATACATTATTTCAAGTTTAGTTCTCTGGTACCCAATATCTATTTTGAAAAACTTTATCTTTGTCTGTTTGGGACGTCCTCCCCTCGTTTTCACCGACTGAAAATAGAAACAAGAGAAAATTAGCCTCCGACAAAACCGCAACGTCAACAAACTTCAAGTTTCTAATGGGGCGGAGAAGTGTTTATTTTTCATATTCAACCGCATTACGGTGGCCTATTTCAGTTGGACCTTGTCGAGAAATTTTGTTGCAGAGTCGGGGTTCAAAAGGTGGGGGGAGTATTGGACGTTATTACTATCCAACCTCATTAAAGAGGAGCCGCATTCGACTATCACTACAAACTATCGAACCTTATTCACCCATACTCACAAAAAAAAGTTGTATCTCACTAGTATACTATTAATTACGTTAAAACACAAAACCATTTTGTTTTAATAGCACCGCGTTTTACTTCCCGTTTGGGTTATACGAATATGTACTAATTTAACAGAGGCACCTGTAACAAAGGTGGCAGGAGGTTAATGTTCCCCTGTAAATAATCCTCCCGGAATAAATTTGAACCTTCCCTGGATAATTTCAAAGCCTCTAATATTATCAAATATGAAGCTAAAAGATGGTCTTAGTGAAACTCCAAATTACTTATAGATGCATTCCATTTTTTATAAAATTTCTGGAGAAGGCCACTTCAAATAGCTTCTGTGTGCATGTATTTATGAAGAATCTTCACACAAAGACCGTTATAAATAGTTTCTGAAAGCAATCAATTTTTTAAAAATGTTTGTAAAATAACACTTCATTTATATTCTATAAGCACAAATTTTCTAGAAAAATTTGGGTGAGGAGCAATTTAAATAACATATAGAAGCATCTAGGTTTCAAAAATTGTCTGCTGGAAGACTTCTTCAAATAGTTTTTAGGACATATAAAATGTAAATAAAAATCTGGCGTGGATTATTTAATATAGCTTTTAGAGGTATCCAAATTTCAAAAATTTCCCAAAGGAGACTTCTTAAAATACAACATGATTCAAAAGTCCCAGAAATGTAAGTTAAAAAATTATTTGCTCTAAGACAAGAGAAGATAGTCTAGTTCTGTTTCTTGTGGCATGTACGGGAGCTCTCTGTAGCGGTGACATCAATGGCTACTAAACGTCTGAAGCCACGACCATACAGTGTTCAATTAGTGCAGGAGCTACGTCCACTGGATTCCGAAACTCGTGTCTACTGCGAATGGTTTGGGAGGTTCACTCGCAACAACGGGATTAACCAGCTTAACAAGACTTTCTTCAGTGATAAAACTTGGTTTCATTCAAACCAGTACTTCAACAGCCAGAACTCTGCATCTGGGCTGCTGTTGATCCTCACACATTACATGAGGTCTCACTTCACCCGACTAAAGTTGGTGTGTGGTGTGTTGTGTCTAGAAGGCAAATTGTGGGTCTTTTTTTGGTTGACATGACTCTTAATTCAGCAGGGTACGCAGATATCACCCACCAATTTGTAGACTTACTTGAAACAAATGAACGTCACTGTTGGTTTCAACAAGATGGCACAACGTGCCACACGTCCAACGAAACAATGTAAATTCTCATCGAATCCTTCGATGATCGAATAATCTTGAAAAATCTTTGATCGCCTCGCTCATCAGACTTGACTCCTCCAGATTTCATTCCGTGGAGATATCTGAAGGATATGGTGTATCGCAATAAGTCTAGAGCGCTGCAGGACTTGCGAAACAACATAAACATAGCCGTTAGAGATATCCCAGTTGAAGTACCGAGAAGAGCGTTCACAAACGTGTGCCACCGGGTTAATTTGTGTATTTTACAAAATGGAGAACAATTCTAGCACCTTTTATAAGGGATAGTGAAGGTTTCAGTGTAAAACTAATTTTCAGAGAGCTTAAATACATATTTTAAATCTGATTTCGGGGAATTTTGAATCGCCCTGTGGCTTATAGAAATATCAAAATTTCAAAAAGAATTGGCGAGAGGACTACTCTACATATCTTTTAAAATAATATAATTTCCAAGTATTAGGGAAAAGAACTCTCCAAATTAGTGAGTAATAAACCGTGATGCGGGGTTTAGGGGGAGGGGGTCATTACCCCTTCTGGAAAAAAATTAACTTTCTTATATAAGTATTTCAAACCTTCTGATATTATAGTATACCAAGCTGTAAAATTTTAATCAAACTGCAAATAACCTATAAAGGCATTCAATTTTCAAAAATGTGGTGGTTAGGGACCATTCCAGACATTATTCTTAGAGGCGTTCAATTTTAAAATTTTGCTGGGATAAGGCCATTTCAAATAGATTATAGATGCATATAATTTTTTTTTAATTCAGGCGTTCGAAGGCCAAGTTTCTAAAAAAAAAATGCTTGTTTTTTTGCTTTTCCACTAACTTCCTTCTGAGTCTAATACGCTAACATTACCCCTTGAACCGTCTCTTGCCACAGTCCCTCGGCGCAGATAAATCCAGAATCTCTGTTCCAGCAACGGTTCTATAAACATAGGGGTCACAAAACGGCCTTTACCTGCTAGTTCATCTCTCCTATCAAAGTGGTGGTGATGATGATGATGGTGATGATAATGATGATGATGTTAATTATGGTGGTGATGAGGTGACGCCTCGCAATTTTGAGCCGAACGTCCGTTTAGATAAACCGGAGGGCGCTACGGACCAAACTATGGAATCGACCGCAAGCACTTAGGGCAGGTTCACAACTAGGAAAGAGAACGCGTAAGTGACGTCCTCTGTGTTCATCACCGTTGAATCAATTGAAACAAATTTCATAATCTGTGTTCATCGTCGTTAAAACAAATGAAACAAAGTTAATGATCTGCGTTCATCGTCGTTAAAACAAATGAAACAAAGTTAATGATCTGCGTTCATCGTCGTTAAAACAAATTAAACAAAGTTAATGATCTGCGTTCATCGTCGTTAAAACAAATTAAACAAAGTTAATGATCTGCGTTCATCGCCGTTGAATCAATTGAAACAAAGTACATGATCTGTGTTCTTCAAGATTTGCCGCATCTCACTAACCTTTCGGACTCTATAATTAAATAACGCTAATTTGGTAATCTAAAGAAAGGTATTAAGAGATAAAATGAACCTAAACTTGTTTGGAGGAAGAGTGGAAAATAAATTAGAAAAAAAAGTGTGCACAGTATTCCCAGCAAAGATTAGAACCCCGATCTTCCCGTTACTGGAAAAACCAGAATAAATGAGCTTGACACAGAACGCGTGCTATTTTATTTTAAACATAGTTCTCATTTGAGACTTCACTCAAATAAATATATGCTGTGTGGTCCAAAAGCACCCAAAATTGAAATAAAGTCACAAATTATGTTTTACCCTTGTACATTAGATTATCTAAATTTGAATGACACTAGCCATAATCAAATATTTCGAGCCTGTGGTCGGATCACCTTAGTGAAGTACCTCCTGGTTCCTCTATCCTTCCACCATTCTTCCTCATTTAATTTCTTCCATTTTTCTTCTCTTACTTGCACATTTTCTAGTTTCTGCTCCGGCATGGCTGTCTTTAGTTACAGGCCAGAGTGTTAAATGTGGCAACTCCGCTTCTAGTGACGTCATGAGACCTGGTGATCTGCTGGTTCTTATGGAGAATAGTGTGAATATTTACAGTTTTCTTCATTTAAATACTGATGAGTCACTTTGAACGATACTGACCATTAATCTAAACATGTTTTGCGTATATATTTTAACAAAAATACTTCAGAGATTGAAAAATACAACAAATAAACATGTAAATAATAGTTTTAAAATAAATTTGCTAGGTAAGTATTATGTAACGTTCACAAACACAATTAGAATATGATAATGAACATTACAAAAGGGCACTGGCTTGAAGTTTAGAAAGAGCATTCATTGTTGCACTAATACAAAGGTACCGGGTTCAATTTGCATGTCTAGGTGCAGTTCTCTAGCGCGTATTTTAATAAAATTGGCATTGTTATTTACGTAATTGCTTTGAACACTTACTAGGCTTGGGAAATATAATTTTGAAATATAGCTTTGTAAAGTGTTTAACTTTTCTTATTTTCTGAATACAAATTTTCACTTCTAAGTTTATAATTCCTATGCATGATGTAGTCAATAGAAATTATATTCCCAAGCTTTGACGAAACCAAAGAAAATAAATCACGCGAGGAACTACCGCAGAAAAAGTTGTTTATTTTATTTAGTACTTTGTCTAACTACCCGTCGGATTATACGTTTATGTACTAGTTCTGTCAATGGTTTTAGGGTTGAGTAAGTTTATATTTATAGATGTGTACCCGTATTTGCGCGGAGGGACAGTGTAAAACCATTTTAGAAATCCCTCATCAGTACACCCGACTGAGATTCGAACCTTGATATCCCCATCATCGGTAGTCTAGTCTACAGCGAGAGTAGCGCCTTATACCATGTGGCCACCGAGGCGGGTGCACATGAAATTTTGCTACTTATGTTTGTGCTGAAGAAACTTATTTTTGAACTTTTATTTTACTAAAATCTTCATTATAGAATGTTCATTAACTTGAATCCTCAAAACAGTTGTTGAAAGACTATTTAGACCTCCTTTGGTAGGCTCATTGAAATAGTTAACATCTGTATCATGCCTAAATAAAAAAAATTGAATAACTTCATTTCAAAATAAAAAGGCCATTTGTAATAGGCTTACCCACAAATGTACACGACTTAGTATTCTGGAATCATGTCATCTGTTAGTTGAATATCATTTATCACATCTACAAAACGTTCATTTATTGCGCTATATGACGCAAAACATTAGAAGCATGAACCACGTAAAATTGTTTGAAATTAAGTAAATTACATGAGAAACAAACATCCCGCACAGTAAACAAACTGTTCTAAATCAGCAACATAGTAGGTGGCTGTGTTGGTGACCGGCCTCAACAAAGTGTTGCCAAAATTCATTATTCCGGCCTGTAACTAAAGACAACCATGGGTCCGGCCATCACTTTCTTGGCCTCCTTTGCGGTTTTTATACTACATACACTATTCCCATCATTTTCTTTGGCATCCTCTTTTTTACATCCTCATTACATGCCCACACCATTTCAGTCTTGATTCCTCTACTATCGCATGTACTCCAACATCCTCGATATAATACCCTACCATCTCAGTCTTGCTTCCTCTACTATCTCATGTACTTCGCCACCCTCATTACATGCCTATACCATCTCACCCTGGCTTCCTATACTATATCATATACTCCAAAATCCTCTATATAATATCTACCGTTTCAGTCTTACTTCCTCTACTAGCTTATGTACTCCAACATCCTCGATATAATACCCTACCATCTCAGTCTTGCTTCCTCTACTATCTCATGTACTTCGCCATCCTCATTACATGCCTATACCATCTCACCCTGGCTTCCTCTACTATCGCATGTACTCCAACATCCTCGATATAATACCCTACCATTTCAGTCTTGATTCCTCTACTAGCGCATGTACTCCCTATACTCCCGGATAACTTTATTCCTAATATTGTTGTTCTTCATGATACTATTATAGATATCAAAATATAAATAGTCTTAGTGGATAATTGCAGTAATAGCTGCATATTAACGCGATAAATAGTAATAGAAATTTGTATGGGGAAAAGTTCTATAGATTGACTTCTCATTTGACTTTCTAGGGCTTGCTATATATCCACTTTCCATAGATTAAATTTGTAACTTTAATCTCAACCAGAAACTTACCGTACATATGTTTTCCCACCACACTGTGGTAACTTTAAAACACCTCTCTATTTGCATATTTCGTCTCTTAAGATGGAGTGTAGGAAACACGATTAAAGATCACTGTTTTTACATCAAAGTTTTTATTTTGTGAAAATAAATCAAATATTGCTTCAGTAGAAACAGAGTTTAATTTTCTTCACATAGTGATGTCAACAGTTGTTGAATATTTGTTAAAGGATTCCTGGAATTTAATGACAACTTTTCCTCTTCATTTAAAAGTTTGTCATCTAATGCCGCCATTCTCATGACAGATATTCAACAACTGTTGATATCACCATGTGGATAAAACTAAACTATATTTCTACTGGAGCAATATCTGATTTATTTTGGCAAAAAAAATGTGTTGATGCAAAAACCATTACCTTTTCTCGCGTTACCTACATCCCCTACTTACCAGTTTTGTAGGGGTGGAACCACATATTTAATTTATTTATCATAATAAGTATAATAAAGTCTAAAAGTATAAACATGCATGACATATGGCTTGGATCCCAAGTTCAATCGTATATAGGTGTGACCCTTACGTCACGTTTTCTACATAGATGAACGTAGAGCTTTTTAATAAATTGAATGCATGTCAGAGTAAAATAAAAACACATAATATCCTAAGCCCTGCGCTTTATATTTGTAAAATTAACCATTTCACACCATCCTAACATTCTCAGTTAATAGGAGGATTGTTTTAGTGGTGTATAAGCTTTATAACTCCCATTCCCATAATAAAGACAGCAGTGAGAGGATATTCCTCTTCAAGTATACGGCTTCCTTAAGCACCGTTTGAGACATTAAAAAAACAGACACAAATGTTGGTACACGTCTTATAAACAGAACCTCCTTAATCCCTTAAACCATTAGTGTAATTAGTACATAAGTGTATCCCAAACGGGTAGTAAGATGCGGCGCTTAAAAACAAACTAAATCGCTGGGGTAGAAACGCACTCGGTGTGAACTCAGTCTAACCAACCAGAGCAAGGTGGGAAGAGGGATTAGAGGGGTCCAGGTCATTCGTTTGACACGTGAATCTGTCGACAATTACGGAGGTGAAACAGTGGACAAGAGGTGTAACTTGATTACGGCCCGATTTACTAACGTAATTGATTAATACAGAAATGTAAACCAGCGTAGTGAGAGTTGACCCTAATTTAATCACAATGGCGGAGCAGGTGAGCTATCCGGAGGTGGACTTTATTATATGGCAGACACTGGTTGTGTTACGGCTTTCATTTATTTTATTTTACTCTACTCTGTTCCGGTGGTCAAAAGGTATAAAGGCGTCAGTCTCGCAATTGACTGGACTGCCGATGATGGAGGTTCTAATGTGTTTTTACTAAATTATTTTATACTCTACTTCCACGAAAATGTGGGTGCACTTCCAATAAATTTCAACTCTCCTCTTTCTTAACAATTAACATAATTAGTGGCCTGCTTCTCTGGTCAAATGGTCTAAGGTGTCAATCTCGTGTTTTTTTAACACCATGTATTACTACCCGTTTGGTCTATAAGCCTATGTACTCATTACACTAATGTGTTAGAGAGTAGGAAGGTTTAATTTCTAGGAAGTATACCCACATTTGCGTGGAGGGAGAGTGGGAAGCCATTTAGGAAAAAACTCGGTGCACCTGACCGGGATCGAGCTTCAATCTCCCTGTCTTCAGCAGTCTAATCCAACATGGGAGTAGCGCTTTAGACCATGCGGCCACTAAATCTGGTTACCCTCGTGTCTTGCACGTCAGAAACGCATTGCGGATTTATAACCATGTAGTGAATAACGTGCATTGCGAGTCACGGAACGACGTCAATCAGGGGGAGCTTGATATTTGTGCACGGCGTGTATCACAGGGTTGGCTCCTTAGAGGCAGACGTGCAAGAGAGAATGCATGTGGGCGGTTGTGAGTCAGGTTTCCCCACGACAAATTCGTTCATCTTTTGTCAAGTGTTGTGTATAATTTATCGTAAGTTGTTTTAGTTGTTTGTTCAAGTATGGGTAATCGGCGTCATCTTTGTCTGTAAACGTTTTGCCTTCATTCATTGAGAACTACCGGAGTCATCGCTGATTATGGTGGATAAAATGTAAAGAACGCTCTAACAGATTGAAGACGCAGCATATGAGAAGCTGGTCGAGATCACAAAACTTGTTATTCCACAGTTGAGGACGCCACCAGAAATACTGGTGTTCAAATGGGTGGGCTACCTCACCTTCCGTGCGACGCTCGTGGCGTGCACTGCTTTCGTATGGGGCACGCACGGGTATAGGTCGCTTTAGGATAAACTGCCGATGACTGGAAGATCTGGGTTCTAATCCGGGTCAGATGAAATAAGGGTGTTTTTTATTAAATTATTTTCCCCTCTCCCTTCACGCAAATGGTGGTACACTTCCTTTAAATTCGAACTTACTCATCCCTAACTCCCTAGCGTAGCAAGTAAAAGTGCCTGTAACCTGAATAGGTAGTAAAACATGCTGCTGAAATAACGTACATACCCGAATTGGGAGTGAGACACTATGCTAAAAACAAAATCTTTGTTCTTTGTTTCTTGCTGTGGTGTTGCCAAACTGTTTCCTCCAAATTGACGACACTGTACCAGTATTTAAGAAGTATTGGGTTCGATACGGATTGTTATAGCCTTGTAAACTCGGTGAATATAAGAAACTTTAGAATCTGACTAACAATTTCGACTTTCTTGATTCACCGTTAAAATGGTGATAAAATAATAATTTAACCCTAACCTTATCATAAAAAAAACTTGTTTCGGCCACATATATAAAGTCATACATACAAAGCGCATATTTTAACGTCCCAAAAACGACATTTATATTTTAATCAAGTCATTATCTTGTGTAGCCTAGAATAATTGTTCGGTTCATTGAGTTTTAATTACCTTCTCTCTTCCCCCCTTCTTTTTTATTTAGAATTTTTTTTCCCTTGATAAAGTTATCAGTGTACTTTAATTACATTAATTAACATACAAGCAAATTGCCCGCTAACTACGTTATCCCCCTAAAAAGAAACAAAGTAAAATTAGATGCTTTCAAGCAAATTAGACCTCACACCTTACGCATATAGGGGGAAAAAAAGAGTGTTGAACTTTTTTCATTTAACTAAAAACATTGACCCGATAATTTGGTTTAAAAACTATGTTTGTTTTAAAAACGCTGTGAAAGCAAATATTTCATTACAAATATATGTGGGATGATGAGTAAAGTAAAACATTTTTTTTTATCTACAGAAATTACATTTAAATAACTTTTTTTTAAATTTACTCTATCAATTAAAAATAATATTCATGTATAATTTTGTTTTAATTAAACAACTGTGGAAGATGAGAAAATATTAAATATATAAATATTATCCTCAATGGTTGCAATAAAGCTAACAATACATGCACATTTTTTAGTTTTTGTATAACAGCGTCTTACTACCCGTCCGGGTAAAATAAATATATACTAACTACGCTAATGTGTTAGTGATTTGGAAGGTTTAATTTAGAGGAAATGCATCCGCATTTGCGTAAAGAGAGAGAGAGTGGAAAACTATTTAGAAACCAAAACCCCCTAGTACACCCAACCGGGCCTTTAACCCCTCTCTCACCATCATCGGCAGCCCAGCCTATTGCGAGAGTAATGCCTTAGACCAGGGGTGGGCAAACTACGGCCCGCCCCTGTGCTTGTGTGTTCAATTTGGTCGGCAGGATAAGTAATTCAAATGTGTTTCTTTGTGAGGCAGGCTTTTTTTTTAAAACACAACCAAACTGGATATTTTAATAAAACCATGTAAAAAACATTTCCAAAACAAATTTGGTGGTCACGTGGTCTAACCCGCTACTCTCGTATTAGACTAGACTGTCGAGGACAAACATAGCGGGGTCCGAGCCCTGTCGGGTGAACTTAGTGTGGTTTTCCTAAATGGGTTTCTACTCTCCTTCCACGTAAATGGGGGTGCACTTGATCTCAATTAAACCTTCCTATTCCCTAACCCATTAGTGTAATTAGTACAAAGGTGTATAAATCGAACGGGCAGTAAGATGTGGTACTAAGAAAAATCCAGACTTGGTAAAATGGCCAAAAATATATGGCGATAATTGCATCCTAATATTCATGCGAACAAGTGTTTTCGACCATGAAACTTAGGAAAAGTGGAGTTAGAATCCGACTAACTGATGAGCGTCTGTCTTCTCTCTGGAGACTCACCTCCACACAGTTTTCCTCATATCACACCACGCCATAGAAACCAACCTTCTCAACTAACGATAAAACATTCTAAGTCACAGAAGTATTTATAGCTGTTTTACATTCTCAATGTATTTAAACTTATTCATATCAGTCAGTCTATTGTGTGTGTTCATCTTTTTTTTTTAAATGAACTTTGAATGAAAATAAATGAATAAATACCTCAGCCTGTAATATATATTTTTTCGTTTGGCCCTCTTGTTAGCAAGTTTGCGCATCCATTCCTGCCTTAAGACTATGCGGCCACCGATACGGGTTAGTTCAACTATTAAATATAGTAAAAGTGATGATTGATTGTATATTGAAATCATCCATTTTTAATATTAATAGGTAGTTAAAATATAACCGAAAATGAAACTGTGGAAATCATATGAATGAATAGCTTCTGTTACAACTGGTATAAAGGTCACTATTTTGATTCCCGATAAATACAATCATTATTTTTGTTTATTAAATATGTGTATATTTTACCGTGAATCCTCCCTTAACGGACACTTTTGAATATCGGATTATTTTTTTACAATGGACAGTTTAAATTACCCTATCCAAATTACACGGTTTCTTACCGTGAAACAACTTCCAATTACGGGCTTTGTCAATAACGGACATTATCAATAACGGATTTTCCCAATAATGGACAAGAGCATTGCTACGAACGCATATTTATGCATGACATTATCCAAACAGTAGACATGCCTACTGAGTTAAGGGTTCCTAGTTTGATTCTAAGCATGATCGAAAAATGTATGATTGATTAAATGTGGGTTTCCCCTCTCGCAGTGATGAATTAGTGCCTGTGGGTCTAGGTGTTGTGTCGGTTCTATATTTAAGTTAGTTTAAAAATTGTAAACTAATATAATCAGTCAGTTTAGAAAGTGCACGCACCCTCCACCCCACCAATTTTTAAAGAACAAAATCACATTCTAAGACTCTAAAAGAACTATTTATTTTTTTTAAAAAAAAAAAGGTCCATTATCACATTAGCTACTTTTTCCTTTTTTCTCTCGTTCATTGAGTGTAACAAGAGGTAAAATAGAAATAGTAATAAAATAAACAAGATAAATTAGAAAAAAAGAGTAGAAGGAAACTATGAGAATAAAGAGGGTGACATGGAAGAGAAAACCAAATATTGGGGGGTAGGAACAGAGAAGGAGTCTAAGAGAAAGAGAGTAGAGTGTATAGTGATGGAGAAAGAAAGAATGTAAGCGTAGGAGTGGTGGTAGCTGACAGCTAGCAGTAGATTTTTACTGTAAGCATTGGTTGAAAGTCACTAATGTGGAAATGAGGTTTATTTTCTTAGTAATACTGTACTATCAAGAGAAAATATATTACTAAAACTACTATGTTTTTTCTGTTTTATTGTTGTAGAAACAATAACTCAGATAAATATTAGTTTCAAAATAAATGTTCGTCTTAATTTACGAAGAAAAGGTAGCCTTTTAGAAGTTCTTGTTTGTAAATCATTTTGAAGCAAACAAAATACACCACAAAATAATTCGAACGGTTCTTTTCTCAAGTTCATGTCTCAAACTCTTAAAACCAAAAGAAGAATAGTTAAAAACATATTATTTGTTGTGAAAATTTTGATTGCCAAAAGTTACAGCAGCTGGACACATGGCCTTGCAGATTATATGTTTCAGCGAATGGATAAGTGAGAGTATATCTAACGGTTTCTAGCTGTCAGTCACCACCACTCCTATGCTGGATAGACTGTAGAAGCGCACGGCGGGAGGCGCATGCATATTGCCTAGGCAGTCAGCTGCGCCTGGCAACCTTATTACTACCAGGAGCGCAGGAGGTGGAAAGAGGTCCTATCCTCCCTACTGGTGTGTGTTTCACTGCTACCCGAGTACCCCCATCACCGTCAGCGACGATATGACGCCTCTTATTGCAGCTGTTAGGGCTGTAAGAGGGTGGGTGGTGGAGCAGAAGGGTTTACTTGGTGTCATTGCCACTATCCACTGAGATAGTTATTATCATAAAGTCAGTCTGCGTCGACATGGAAATCATGTACCTCTTCCTAACTTATAGTTCCCTAATCACCGGGAGCTTGCAAGATAATTCACAGCTGTAACAACCAGATTTGTTTTCGTTAGGTACTTGCTGTATGCATATTACGCGAACTTCCCAAAACACAACGTTATATCGACACACGTATTACAAACTAACTTAAACTAAGACAGCAGCATCTGATATTGAACAACAAACCCTAACAAAATGAAGCAGTAGCTGGGCTTAATCAAATAAACAACCATATATTACTTTTTATTGTATTATCAGTCCGTGACCGAATCTAGGTCTTTTAATTCAGAGTTTTTTAAACCATGCTACCTCAGGCTCCGTGAAGGAGTTTTAGAATATGTTTTACTTGTTTTTCAAATTATAAAATATTATCAATAATTAGGATTGCAAATTTTTTCAAATCTGAAAAAGGGACATTTGTAAAAAGTTGGCAAGAACATGTTATGCTTTCCATTTGTTTTGTAATTGTATATTTGTAAACTTTAAATGTCGTTAATCAATGTTCATAACATTAATGTGAGAAATTTTACGAGGACGCCAGCAGGTGTTTTTCCTGATACAATGGCTCCTTCAGTCTAAAATGTTTAGCAACCACTGCTCTGGCTAGTCGGGTGACATCATTACAACAGTTGGATGGCATATTGACAACAGATGGCATATAGACAACAGTTAGGTGACATCATGACATCATTTGGATGGAATATTGACAACAAATGGCATATAGACAACAGTTGGATGACATTGTAGCGTGTCAATCATGTCAAGTTGACACCTACACAATTAGGCTACGTGAAAATACGAAGTTATAATAATTATATTGGAAAAATCCAAAGAAAAGGATTAGATTTGAAATATTTAATAATATCCTTCAAAATCTACTGTTAATGACTGGATGGACTCAGATATGATCCACCTGTTCTCAATATAAAATACTACAAAGGATTTAATAATACAAATCTGCTAAAATTACTAAGCCTACAATAGTGGAATCCAAAGAAGTTAATTAAAGTTAATACATTGTAAAAGACTGAAGCTGGATGCCCCACATTGGAATGCCAATTGTAACGTACTAATTGGAACTGCACCTTGTTGGACGTCAATTGTGACGTACTGCTGGAATGCCTTCACGTTGGGCGCCAT
>CABFVX010007059.1:24183-34295 GCA_902151425.1 Timema shepardi
GGGGGGGGTTGGGGGAGAAATGAGGGTTTAAAATTGTTCCTAAGCTGAAATTTAACTTAACCGGACTTTTGTGTTATTTTGCATCCTGCTAACTTTCCTCCCTCTTAAAAAAATATATTTGTGCTCGTTAAATTCGTAAGAGAATTTGTAAGAGCTTTTCTTCTTATTTTTTTTTCCCTCACAAATCTTCTTCAGAGGGGTTGAAATAATGTCTTGAACAGAAGGAGGGCTTTATTAAACGAAGAAGGGTGGATGTACGAAGTTTTGATATCAGACATCGGTTGTGTGTATTATATGAGCACCGTTTCCTTAAAAAAAAGTATTTTTTTCCCTCTAGTAAGACGCAACAAAAGAGCTAAATTAAGGTGGGGGTGGTAATTTAAGAGAGTTAGAATTCATATTTTTTTTATAGATTTTATAACGAAAAATCATTTTTTGCACAAAATAAATATAATATTTCTTCATTAGATAGGTTTTGTTTAAATTTTAACAGAAATATTAAGTAGAGATCTTAACAATTATTGAATATCTTTCATTTTCAACCGAAATAGTAGGTAGAGATTTCAACAGTTCTTGAATAACTTGCATTTTCAACAGCAATAATAAGTATGAATCTCAACAATTATTAAATATCTGTCATTTTCAACAATAATAGTGAGTAAAGATCCCAAACATTCTTAAATATCTGTCATTTTCAACAATAATAGTGAGTAAAGATCCCAAACATTCTTAAATATCTGTCATTTTCAACAAAAATAGTGAGTAAAGATCCCAAACATTCTTAAATATCTGTCATTTTCAACAATAATAGTGAGTAAAGATCCCTACAATTCTTAAATATCTGTCATTTTCAACAATAATAGTGAGTAAAGATCCCAACAATTCTTAAATATCTGTCATTTTCAACAGAAATAGTAAGTAGAGATATCCACATCTCTTGAAAATCTATCATGGGCAATGTGACATTAAGTCTTTTCTTAAAAAGGGTTCCCTACAAATTCCACGATGACCATGAGAAATAATCAAGAACTCTTAAGATAATTTTCTGTAGATCTAGCTTTGTTTTGTAATAGTAAGGAAGCTATTGCAAGAAATTAGGAAATTTCTCTAGAGGCTAGTGAGGTAATAGGCTTAGAAATGAAAGCTGAAAAGAATACATATATTATCACACAACGAACACAGATTGACGTCGATAATTTAGAGATCAATGGCCGGTCTTATGACTAACGGATAAATATTGCTATTGGAAGGTTAAAGTTATCTACCAGATCACAGCTATCGGGCACTTTAATGTTTTACGAGGCTTATGAACTGAATTTATCTGCCAGATAAATATATTTTTATTCAAAACACGCAAGGTTGACATAATTTTTACTGGTGCGTGCACGCGTATACACCCTGCTGCTACCGCTACAGCCTGGCTAGTGGCTACAACGCTCAACATTTGTTAAATAATGGCGGCTAAACGAGTGCGAGTAAACAGATGGCGTCACGTGGGCGCAGAAGCTAATATGTCTTGCAAGTAGTAATTTCGGTGTCTGCCAAAATGTAGTCAATATGTGGGTACAACGCTTACAAAATTTCATTTATTGTACTCGTATTTTGATCATTTGTTCTTACATAAATATAACTCTACAAATATTTTGTCAGTTTATATAAAAGTGTGAATTAAATATTCTAACTTTTATATAGTTAGAGCCTGGGTTTGTGCCTACTAAACACGCGAACCAATATTTTAACCTAAAAACAGATTCTGATTGGCGGAACCTCATTAAAAACAACGCGTCTCTATGGCAACGAGCATTTTAACTTCCAGATAAAAGTTATTGGATACTCCTGATAAAAATATGATGGTTAAATACATTTTATCTGGCAGTCATAAGGCTCACTTTTAACTTATCCACCAGATATAAATATTTATATACCAGATTAATATTTATCCAGGAGTCATAAGAACGTCTCTAATTCTAATAACGTATCATTTGACAGGATTAATGAGTTCTAAGTAATTAAGGAAGAAATGAGTAGCTGCCCAGAACAATATTGTAATCTACAAATGCAACATTTTTCAAAAATTAGAAAAAAACATATATTGTACATGCTTTCAATTCCTTAAAAGCAAAAATGACTATCAAAAATGGGCTTTGAATTAATTATAAACATTAACAAAATTGTAGAAGGTTACAAATAAATGAAATTCGAAATAATGAAGAACACAAAACAAGGCTTTAGCCAACAACGATGCATGAATGGTAGAACTTAGTCAAAAAAAACTCGAAAATATGTTGTTATTATCACTATTATTATTGTTATAAAGGTGTTCTATCTTACCACAATCCATTCCTTTTATCTGTGAACTTAGACCGCCAATGCAACCTGTCCTCTTTCTCCTTCTTCAGCTCCCAGAATTTTCTTCTTTCCTTCAAGTCATCCAATATTAGAATCCTCCCTTCTTCCTCAGTTCCTCTTTCAACAAACATTTTTAATTTTCAATTTTCACAGCAACGCTTCTTTTTTTTGGATCAAAAGAATTAAATATTACTCTAGAAGAGTTTAATGTTCTTCCGATGGTGACTTCAACAGATGTTGAATATCGGTCGAGGGAAGTCCTGGAATTTAATGACAACTTTTTTTTTCTTCTTTTTAAAGAGTTTCTCATCTAATGCCCGCTACGATCATGCCAGATATTCAACAACTGTTGGTAGCACCGCGTGAAGAAAATTAAACTCTTTGTTTCTACTGGAGGAATAAATATATATATTTTTTTGCATTTTTTATATAAAGATGGAAAAAACACTGACCTTATCTCGCGTCCCCTTCCATCCCATCATAATAATAGTTTACTAATAACTGATTTTTTTTCCACAATCAAAATTTTATAGAAAAGGTTGATTATTATTATTATTAATACTAGCACCGCTTCTGACCACCCGTTCGGGTTATACGCACTAACGCTCATGTGTAATGGTAGGGTGATTGTGAGATGAAATGGAGGACCTACAGTTTAACGTGGAATCCGAACCACGGTGAAGGCCTGGCATTCACACACATTCACAAGATGTCTTGTCAGAGGTAGAAGGAAGGGTTTGGTAATAAGATAAATCTGTTCCGGGACCGAGGATTGAACCCCGGCCGCCAGCACAGAAGTCTGACACCTTATCCCCTAGACCACCAGGTCACCGAAAAGGTTGATGATGATTTGATTCAAAACCGGTACCAAGGGAGTGGTTTTATTTTATTTATTTTTTCCTAAACTAAATCTCGGTGTTCAAAAATATTCACGAATACCATACTTTTTTTTCCCACCCACATGAAAAATTAAAAAAAAGGGGAAGAAAATAAAGTGTGACGTTGGTTTACAAAGAAACGTATCTTACATTTTCCTCCCAGATTTGAAGAATTAAATATTTGTTTCCTCTCCCTTATACTACAGTCCCTTTTACTGCGCGTCCTTATTCACCGTGAAGACGTTTTAATGACGTCGAGTGATCGTTTTGAAGATGTACTCCAGACTTTACTCCCCTACACACCCCTTTTAACATCATCAAACTCTCCCCCAATCCCCCCACCAAACCCCTTGGTTCTTGTATAGCTGCATTGTGCCTCAGGCCACTCTGAAGTCTTGACAGCTGTCAATGCCCGGGAACCTTACAACATAATTATGTACAGTAGCCCCATGGCTTCTTTGGTGCTGACTGATAGCTCACAGCTGACTTCGGACAGTCAACATTTAGGTATGTACAGCAGCCCCATGGCTTCTTTGGTGCTGACTGACAGCTCACAGATGATTTCTGACTGTCAACATTTAGGTATATACCTAAATTTTGACTGCCAGAAGTGACAGCTGCTAAACACATGTTTTTTCAGATCATTTGGTTCGGTGTAGGGATACATAATTTGGTCTGGTAACTTTTCAAAGCCATCAGCTGTCAGTCAGCACCAAAGAATCCGTGGGGCTACTGTATGTGGGTTGCGACTAATGATTTAGGTTCACTGTAACCGAATGTTCACTAAAACCAGAGTTGACTGTAGTTTCTTTTTCCTGTAACGTATTCGAATTCCCGCGCATGCGCATGGCCATGAATCAACTTTATTTAAATATGGGCGTAGAATGGTGAATAGATGACGAAAATTACATGATGACCTTGAGAATATTAAACTAAACAGGGGCAACTGTATTAAAATAAATTCACGGTGAGTATTGGATGAAAGTAAAATGTTAATTTTACTCTAGTAAATAAAAGCTACTTTTATTTTTGTGACTATATATATACACTTCCTAAATTTGTTAAATCAATGATTTTTAGCTTCTTTTTTTTTACAGATTTTTAAGGTCAATGGATAACGTGCTTCGAGTTTTTTTTCTTTTTATTTAAAATGTTTACTATCGAATTACCCGCTTCGGTGGCCGCATGATCTAAGGCGCTACTCTCGCAGTAAACTAGACCGCCGATGACTAGGAGATCAAGGTTCGAATCTTGGCCGAGTGTGCTTAGTGTAGTTTTATCCAAAATTGTTTCCCGCTATTCCTATACGCCAATGTGGGTATACTTCCTTTAAATATAAACCTTACTCATCCCAAAAACCATTAATGTAATTAGTACATAAACGTATGAACCAAACGGATAGTATGACGTGGTGCTAAGAAATATCCGCATATATAGTATAATACAGAAAACCGCACTAGGATGTGATGTCTGGTTCTAGTTGTATTACCTACCTAAGTTAGGTGTTATCTGGGGGGTGAGATGGGCTCTTAAGACGTCTGGTTCTAGCCGTATTACCTACCTAAGTTAGGTGTTATCTGGGGGGGTGAAACGGGCTCTTAAGACGTCTGGTTCTAGCTGTATTACCTACCTAAGTTAGGTGTTATCTGAGGGGTGAGACGGGCTCTTAAGACGTCTGGTTCTAGCTGTATTACCTACCTAAGTTAGGTGTTATATGTGGGTAAGACGGGCTCCTAAGACGTCTGGTTCTAGCTGTATTACCTACCTAAGTTAGGTGTTATCTGGGGGGGTTAGACGGCCTCTTAAGACGTCTGGTTCTAGCTGTATTACCTACCTAAGTTAGGTGTTATCTGGGGAGTGAGACGGGCTCTTAAGACGTCTGGTTCTAGCTGTATTACCTACCTAAGTTAGGTGTTATCTGGGGGGGTGAAACGGGCTCTTAAGACGTCTGGTTCTAGCTGTATTACCTACCTAAGTTAGGTGTTATCTGGGGGCTTGATATTGACTCTTATGTTGACCTCAGCTAAATCAGGGGTGTATGCTTAAGTGTGTAAGGCTTTCGACTGACATGCTCATCTGGTTTCTACAAAGGGTCACAAGTGATGATAAGTATACACCAGCGCTTTAAAATGCGCATGCGCACTGATTTGAGACGGTCGGTTCTGATAGTTGATAGGTTCTCCCCGTGTTGAACATCTCAGGCAGAGCGGATAAAGTAGAGATGAGTTGAACATTAATAGAATAGCTCGTGCCGATCACGCGGAAATCTCGTGATCGTCACGTGACCACGTCTCTGTGCTGCGCTTGCTTTTTTCGGTGAATGTTTGAATTCACGGTAACTCGTCCTTTCAGTCTTGAGAGGTTCTGCACGAGAGAACCAATGAAATCTCAGGACCGACCATCTCAAATCAGTGCGCATGCGCTGTAGAGCTAGAAGCGAACAGACAGCTTCGTTGGCCGTTGTGAGGAGATTTGAAATAACCCGTTAATGTATTATTATTATTTTTATTATTAGCACTGCGTCTTACTACCCGCACTTACGCTAATGTGTGATGGTAGGATGATTGTGATATGAAATGGAGGACCTACAGTTTAACGTGGGATCCGAACCACGGTGGAGGCCTGGGCATTCCCCATGTTAATGTAAAGTGTGTATCGATGTATTGGATTGTGCCACGACACGGCGTTATAATTTGAAAACATACATCGGGAGAATTAACTAAAATACACGTTTATCCATTAGAAAGTAAAATAGGTTAATTATCAGTTGTGTTGAAATGCATCATGGGTTATTGTTACGACACTCAAACAGAGTCTACTATTAATTTTCATGACGTAGGAATCAAGTTTCGACCCATCGAAGCGGATCCACCCGGTATCGATTACATTTGTTTCACTTCTTCGTGTCCTTCAAAAACACATTTAAAAAAAAAGAAGAAAAAAGTATTTTTTTTCTAAAGGATAGATATCGGTTCTCATTCTATTTTAGTAGCTATGTTCTAACAACGATAAGAATTTCCTTCCATCTGCGCCTTTGTAAGCGTTTTCCCCCATAAAGAATTTAATGATTTCGAAACTTTATTTTTTTTTCCCCTTTCAAAACTTTTATGATACCTTTAAAAAAGTTAACTCAAGTGGGAGTTGTAGAAGTTCATTAATAATGAAATATTCCCGAGCTATGAAAAGAAAATTTAACGGTTACATGAGTCATAAAATTTGGATAGATGGAGAGAGAGAGTTTACGTCCACTATTCAAAGGGAAACACGATTTGACAAATTTCATTTTTAAAACGATAACTTTAAAGACGGTTAGATCCATATTCGATTCCGGTTGAATTTTATTTTTTCCTAAATGTTTTTCCACTCTCTTTTAACGTAAAATGCGGATACACTTCCTCTAAAATTATACCTTACTCTTCCTTAACACATTAGCGTAATTAGTTTATAGGCGTAAAACCTAAACATTTAGTAAGACGGTGATCTGGCGGTCTAGGGGTAAGGTGTCAGACTTCTGTGCTGGCGGCCGGGGTTCAATCCTCGGTCTCGGCACAGATATATCTGATTACCAAACCCTTCCTTCACCTCTGACAAGACATCTTGTGAATGTGGGGAATGCCAGGCCTCCACCGTGGTTCGGATTCCACGTTAAACTGTAGGTCCTCCATTTCATCTCACAATCACCCTACCATTACACANACCGTGGTTCGGATCCCACGTTAAACTGTAGGTCCTCCATTTCATCTCACAATCACCCTACTATTACACATTAGCGTAAGTGAGTACAACCCGAACGGGTAGTAAGACGCGGTGCTAATAATAATAATAATAATAATTTAGTAAGCCGCACGGATAAAAAAAAGCGCTCGTGAGAGCAGGATGAAGACGATAAAAAAACTTATAGTAGAAATGTAGGCCTATCCTTTGCTCATGGAAGGAAAATGGGAAACATTTAAAGAATGCGTGGGGTGTCAGGGGTAGTCCTTGGTACAGCCGACCAAGATTCGAACCCCGATCTCCTCATATTCACAACACGAGAGT
This sequence comes from Timema shepardi, assembly GCA_902151425.1. Classification (NCBI taxonomy): domain Eukaryota; kingdom Metazoa; phylum Arthropoda; class Insecta; order Phasmatodea; family Timematidae; genus Timema; species Timema shepardi. The sequence continues at coordinate 31,449 of CABFVX010007059.1, forward strand.
AGCGCGTTAGACCATGCGGCTAACGAAGCGGCTGATGTCATCTGCTACTAAGTAGAAATGTATGTGGTATGGATAATTATCATTAACTATAATTAAAATTAACACAATTTAACATTATGCACATATAAAATGCCAAAAAAATCGATTTCACAAAACATATATTAATTATTTTACTTTTTTTTTCTTCCATGCCGCGTGTATACGATACATTTCAAAATTCTACGATGAAAACTAAAAATGTGTTGTTAATTTAATATTCCCAAAACACGTCTAGCAATATTTCTGTTTTTGTGGATATAAGTTATGTATATTTACTCTAATGTCGTGGGAGTAATATAGAAAAGAAATGAATAGTACAGGTGAAATAGGTGGAAAGTCACATAACACACATTTATGAGGACAGTACATTTTAAATTTCAAACCTCACAAGAAACCCAGGAAAAATCTTTCTTTTCAATCAATCTAAGTATTACAGAGACCTCTTTTAACTATAATATGAAGTACATTAGAGAGATTTCATGATTGTCTAACAGATGGCAGCACTACCGCAATTTAAATATGACAGAAACCTCTTTTAACCATAATCTAGAATGAAATAAAAAAGTTTCCTGATTGTCTAACAGATGGCAGCACTAGCTTAATTTGAGGTTAAATTGGACCTTCCCTCTTTTTGGCTTGCACATTTCAAATGTATTCGTCTTTACGTGACGGGAAAGTGTAAAATAATTTAGGAGGGAAAAACACTAGGCACATTCGTTCGGGTCTCAAACCATGACCTTCTGAAAAACGTTAAACCAGATAAGACGGCAACCTTCGTTTTATCACTTGATAAATCCAGTCTGGACAACTTTAAAACAATGTGACAGATATTCCCTAAACATTCAATAATTCCGCGGCGACATTTTGATAAAAACCTTGGCGCGTCTCCAACGCCACAGCGGGTGAATTCACCCCCTCCAGACCCCCCTCTCCCTCTTTCTGCGCAATATGACGAGGGTTGACCCTTGTGAACTTTAAGGTAGGAGTATAGAGGAGCCGAGAAAGGGTAAGTTGTTTTTTTTTCAGTTTTTGTACTGAAATATATTTTTGGTTCAAAACAAATCAATGTATTGCTCCAGTAGAAACAAAGAGGAATTTTTTTTCACTTGATGATAGCAAAAGTTGTTGAATTTTTGATATTATCATAGCGCAGAGGTGGGCAACGTATTTACCAATGTTGACATAAACGTGACGAATGAGAAATTAAACTCACCACACTATGTAAAATCTGAGAAATCTTGTTGCTCAATCAAGCATTTAAAATAGCAGACAGTGTTTGAACAAGTTTATTCAATACATGTACACTTTGATTACTAAATTGTAACTGCATAAGACGCAAGTAATCAAAATTCTTCAGCTCGAAAAATTTGAGAAATTTGACAATTCTGTTGTATGGCAAGTTGTAGAAACATCTTAGCTCGATGCATATGTGGAATTATTTCTTTTATATGCAGACAACATGAAGTTGACAACCAGCACACAAATTCGCCACAATTTTTTTTCCAATTTGTCACTTGTGGCTATTATCAATAGGGCTGGTTGCCCACCCTGGGAATAGCGACATTAGATTTGGAACTTTTTAAATGAAGAGAAAAAGTTTTTCATCAAATTTCAGGACAGCCTTGATAGATATTCAATAAATATTTATATAACCAAACGATGAAAATTAAATACGATGTTTCTACTGGGGCAATATTGGATTCATGTTGACCAACAAATTATTTTTCTATAAAAAAAATTGAAAACACAAAAACATATTTTCCATGCTCTACACAGTTTTACTTTTAAAAATACACCAATTTTGCGATATAAATGAAAGTTAGGAGATATGGCGAAGGTTTTAATGCTAGAATAGTCGAGCAGATATCCAGTGGCTTTATGTGTGGAGCTGTTTAACAGTATGATAACAAACAAGTGAGGAGGAAAATACAAATGACAATACAATTTGTGTTGAGACCCCTCCCCCCCGCTATTAAATGACGTCATTCTATTTCCAAAGCTCCATTCTAAGCTCCTATAACAGTTATATTCCATTCACGGTAGGAATTACTCTCTGAAAGGTCTTTTTTTCCTACCAATATCCTACTATATAATAGATTTCTGGTAGGGACAAAGGCCTTTCAGAAAACAATTTCTACGTTGAACGGACTTTACCTTTCGTTTCCCGGACATTTACCTCTTAATGGTCAACAGAAATATTTGATCTATTCATAGGGAAAATGTAGCTTTCATACTATGGTAACAAGTTTATACATCTATAGAGCCATAGAAAATAGTTTTGTTTTCATTCCGGTAAACACCAAACTCTTGTATTGTTAAAGGTTTTGTCGATATTTAACCTAAACGCAACATATGATTTGCAATATCACATATACCTAGGTAGTCATCTTAAAATATTGATAATGGTACATTCACAACAGGACGTTTTAAAGAATATATCTTGTAAGGGAATTTTAAGATAATAATTAATATTAGGCTCGTGATATAAAAAGTGACCACTTAAGTGTGAGCGGTGGTTGGTCATCGATATTTTCGCTTTTTCTTCGACACGTTCTCTCTTTTCCTTACTGTATTCTGAAATCTATAGATTGGATTCTATAATCTTCCATCAGAAAAGGGATAGAATAAACAATAATACTAATATATCAGCTGTCACGAAGAGAAACAAGATTAGGAATGAAGTTATCTGAGAAAAAGTGGGGTTTCAGGGAGGGCGTACATTAGATGGTAGAGGAAGCAAGACTGAGATGGTATGGTCATGTAATGAGGATGTTGGAGTACATGAGATAGTAGAGGAAGCAAGACTGA
>CABFVX010007060.1:0-12276 GCA_902151425.1 Timema shepardi
AAATTTACTACTTTATTATTTTAGTTTAATTTTCTTATTGTGCGCCAGCCTTAGTCTTCTAGGAAGAGTAAGGGCGACGGCACAATCCCTGAAGGGATGAAAGCCGAGGTACTACATCACTTTCATGACCACCCTGACGCAGCACACCGAGAGGGAAAAAAAACTTATTAGAAGCAAAAAAAAGACAATACGCTTGGGCAGGACTAGGAAGAACAGTCTGGAAATATGAAAGGGACTGCCACACATGCGCCACTGTGAAAACAGCTGGAAGGATCCAGAACACACCGTTCAGAGCCCACAAACGTACGGAAACATGGAAGGAAATGGCCATCGACTATATGGGTCCCTACCCATGAACAACCAAGGGGAAGAGATTTCTCCTAGTCATAAGAGACTTGTTCTCAAGATGGACAGAAGCCTTTCCAATAACTAACTACAATAATTCTCAAGTGTAAAGGGTGATAGAACATGAGGTTATCCCCAGATGAGGATACCCAGCCGCCATTCTTACCGATAATGGTCCACAGTTCCGGTTTAAGGAGTGGAAAAGACTGTACCGATCCTGGCAAACAATCCCGCGGAGCACCGGAACCAATAATTAAATAATGGCCTCCGAACCCACCTCCTCAACCAAGAGCACAAATATTGGGACAAAGCACTGCCCCAAATCCTGTTCAGCCTAACAAATAGAAGGAACAAAGCCACCAACCTAAGCCCAAGTAAAGTACTAGGCCAGACCCTTCACAGGCCTAGAAGGAACACAATCTTCCAGAGAAACCCAGGCACCTGCCCGGGCAGAGGAAATCAACCTACTCCGAGCTCAAGCTAGGGCGAACCAAGATGCCTAACAACGCCGGTACCTAGGGAGGTGCCGAACAAAATAGGGAGCACCACTGGCCCCAGGAACCAGAGTCCTGCTAGAAAACCACAACCTATCAAATGTGACGACCAGTGTACAAGCCAGTTTGTCCAAAATGGATCGGCCCCTACCTGTACTGGATACAGAACCCTGAACACCCCAGGTCTGAGAAAATAAAGATGCACCGAGACCAGCTCCAAGTTCGCTAATAAGGAGGCCCTTCTTCCCTCCAACTGCACTTGGGACGACGGCCAGCTCAGCCTCGAAGCACGAAGCCAACACAGGACCATCCCTCCAACAATGGTCGGTCATTTCACCAGGGGGTGACTGACCAACTTACTTGTACCGAGTGAGCTACCGCGGGTGGTTCAATAACCCAACTCAGGATAGAACCACTGGAGCTTAGGAGAAATGTATGCTAAGTACAGATTATTTTTGTCAATAATAATTAGATTAAGATCCCTACGTTCTTAAAACTGTTATGTATTATAACTTGTATTTTTATCTCATGTTAAGTGTTTAGTTTAGAGTGTAAGAATTTTACCTACGTACCTGTTGTTTTTTGTTTTCTTTATTAACTTTCAAGGCTAATGAAAGGTGATTCTTGGATAAATAGATTTCTAGACTGGTGTAATTAAATCTGGATGACGATGATGATGATTGATGTGGAGGTTTACTACTTACATTTTTTTTGAAAATATTAAACTGGCTGTCTTGGCCATTTAGATCGGAACCATTCTATTTCTAATCAGTATTAGCTGGATAACACTGAGGTAGCGCATCTTGACAGCTGCCTCAGTTTTCAATTTTCTAGGGTAACGCCCTTGGCTAGCTGCCTTAGCATTCCACCTCGACTAAGGTAAGTGACCTTGGCCGGCTGCCTTAGATTCTTTCCCTAAGATAGCACCCAATGTCGGATCTCTTATAGAAGCTGCTTCAACCATGTTTAAGGACTTTTATAACCACCGCAATCGCTATTGTAGGCAAATATCGAGCTTTAATTGGACAATCAATTCAAACTTTACAACAGTGACCTGTCATAGCGTTTTATGCTTTATGGCTATCTTATATGTAACTGTGTAGAAGTTGGTCAACTTTAACTTTCCAATGAGTAGGGTCTAGGTTATACAGAGTACACAACTTAGGCTGTATCCGAATAGTCTACTTCACACACCATCGAACCTTAATGTTCGCTCGATAGTTGCAATACCAATCACGTGATCAAATACATATATGTCCAAATAGTTACGAAGTGTGCTAATGCACCCCTCACATGCCCTTGAGTCGAAGGGCGAGACCTGCAAAATCCTTTTATCTTTGCCCAATCCAAGCCCTATTAGTGCATATGTTCCAGTTGACAGATCAACAAAGTATTTATTATTCAATATATTATGCACATACGGTGGTGACATATAATTCCAACTTTGTAAACCAAAAAATACTTTTCAGCAGTCAGTCCAAACTAAAAGTTTTCCAAATAGCCCACTCAAATAATAGATTTACAGAACTGCCAACTTAAAAAAATGCCTCTAATATATATAAAATTCTAAAAATAATTGTTATATTCATAAGATAAGGAACTAGCCAAATCTAACCTAACTTTCCAATTTCATGAAAATTTGAATAAAATAGACAGGGCTTCTAATTAGTGCCATGCTAAGTTGTCATGCCTGTATATAGTGGCAAGCAGTAGTACCTAACCAAGATGCTGTGAATATGTCAAAGAGGCGTTTTAATCATCTTCGGAAATAATTACTTAATCTCACAATTATAATATTCTAATGGCTGCCATATTTTTGTGATAGAAATAAACCTATTTATGAAGTTGCTCAGTTTTTTTAAATCTCAAAATACTGTGTAGGCCTTCTCTACCCAAAATTTGCTATAACAATATTTATTGTGGAAGTTTTTTTTAGCTTAGTTTCTTTTATTTACAGTACAAAGATGGGAGGATAACATTACAATGGATCTGAAAGAAATAGGGTGTAGTGAGGTGGACTGGATATAACTAGCTTATATGAGTGTGGCATTGAACTTTCGAGTTCCCAATGCCATAAAGTAAGAAAGTTTATTTATTTATCAGCCGATTGCTTGGTGCATACACCTGGTCTGTGGATTATTTTCTTTTGAATATTTTTATTGGGCCAAGTATTTCGACTATCTAATTGGTCGGCACGGTCACATCATCATGGATATAGACTCTTTGGCCGTGAATAGAATGTCTTAAGGACTACGGACTAGGGACCTACGAACATAAAGTTTGTGTTGGGGCCTTAAGCCTTCTCATAAGGTTTGAATTTTTAAACCGCTGTTTACATAACTTAAAACAGAAAGCAAATATCATAACAATACAATTAATGTGCACCAAATTCTTTCAAACGCATCACACATTATGTTTGATAATATTTCATGTGATTTCAACAAGGCTTAGAAACCAAAACATAAAATTTGAGTGTTAAAAAAACAATACTGATAGTTAACTTAGGCCAATGTTAAATAGGTGGTAGGATAAAAAGCTAGGGTCCATTTTGTTGAGTTAGTTTTTCCTATTGATGATATCATGGAAATAATAGGCCAACATAGTTGGTAGGCTTATATAATTTATTATAATGATATTTTATTAACTTAGTTTAAAATTTCAAGTGCGCCTACTGATGAATTACATTTTTAATTATTGGTCAATAACTGAATTAACAATTGTAGTAGAGGATAGAAGTTTTATTAAATAAAAATAATAATTGCTAATGATATATTATATAGGCCTATAATCCAAAGATGTTATAGCACATACATTTCCATTACAACTGAACTGTTTGAAAGCCACCACACCCAGGTTTAAAAGAAAAACATGTCTTAAATCTACGATAAAAAAAACTACTATTAAAAATAATTTTGGATAAAAATATAGCTTTCAAACCTTCAATAATCATTTATATAATTTTTTATGGTTCCTTCCTATGTGAACTCGACTGTACCTTTCATGTGCTAGTAAATTTAAAATAAGATTTACCAAATAAACAAGTTCACTTACATTCGAGACGATGACGTAATCACAATGAGTCAACATATTAGGCCTAATGCAAACAAAGCTAGTCAGTATTTTAAAAATGTTGACATAGTGAGTTTTGTTTTAACTGTAGTCCATATAGGTCTAATAATAATTATTCTAAATTATTGAATTAGATTATATTAGTATTGTTTGTTCAGACATGTGCTTGAGTGTGTAGTAATAACAATGGAATGTATTATTATTATTATTATTATTATTAGCACCGCGTCTTACTACCCGTTCGGGTTATACGCACTTACGCTAATGTGCAATGGTATGAAATGGAGGACCTACAGTTTAACGTGGAATCCGAACCACGGTGGAGACCTGGCATTCCTCACATTCACAAGATATCTTGTCAGACAATGGAATGTAAAAATATATTAGTATCACAAAGATAAGGTTATTTATATTAGAAATACTCACTGTCCTCTCACCCACATAGGCTCACAGGAAAGTTGCACATTATTGTTAAAGTTTTTAAAATTACTAAATTTTGGTTTCATTTGATTTATTATTATGCATGTGTGTTAAAGTGAATAAAATATCTAAATATTGTACCCTAAAAAACAAAGAGCCTAAAATGGAATGACTATTTAGCGTCCTATCGCTGCGACTTTCAACCAATATTTACTGTAAAATCTCCGCTAGCTGTGGTTGCACCCGTATTATTGTGGATAGTCTCTAGATTGCATTTCATAGGGTCTAGGGGGGCCTATCTAGGCATATTATTTGATTAATAAAAACTTTTGCTATTATGTTTAGTCCAGTAGGCTACAGCATTACAGTAATATTTCATTTAAGTAGAATACCTATTCTTCCTATTTGTTTAATTGTATTTCAACATTCTATTCGAGTTCAATCAGAAGCAAAGGTAAACTTGGATCCCATTAGGTCCTATGCCTTAGCTCAGTCGGTAGCGTGTCTGCCTGCCGAGCTAAGGGTCTTGAGTTCGATTACCGGCATGGCCAATATATTTATCATTGGTGAAAGTGTAGGTACTCCCTTTCATAGTGAATAAATTAACGGCCGAGGACTGGGTGGCGTGACTGTTATAGATTTTAGATAGTTTAGAAGTCGTGTTCTGATATAATGAGTTGGTTCAGAAAGTCAACTTTTTCCAGCCTGTAGCCACCATTCTATATATGGGATAGTGATGCACAATACAAGAAGCCTACTTAGTGGGCCCCGCTTAGCCTCTCCTACTCACTCCTGTCCTCACCACCAAGTGGTGTAGCCTGGGTCCTGAGCAGCCCGGTGGAGGTTAGGTAGAATCCCAGTGGAAGCCAGGTCAGGTGCAGACGAGCGACAGGAGGCTGGCCAGGGCCAAAACCAACAAAATTGAAACGGGGCCCGGCCAGTTGGCTCCCAGCCTGGTGGGCTGAGAGTGGGAGATTGGGGACGAAGAGCTGAGTGAAGGCTACCACCACAATAAGGTTTACCTGGGACCTGTAGGTGACAGCCCCGATACCCAGGTGTAGGCCACGACAGGCCTGGTAAGCCGGTGGCCAAAGAAGGAAAAAACCTGAGGTTCAGAAAGTGCACATTAAATACTCTGAATAAAATATAAAACATAAATAAAACCCATTCATAAGAAAAGACAAAGTGTTGCTCTAGACTGATCATGTAGTTCTCTTGAAGGTTGTCAGAGTGTATTTTTCCTTTTCATTTTACATCTAGCAATGTGTCTTTACAAGTTAGCAAATCAATCTATCGAAATTTAGACTCAATGACTTTTAACAGCATGAGTGGGCTACTGACACACTTAAGCTTAGTGTATTACTGGTTCTATGTAAGGCAAGGAAAGAAAAGCAAATATATGTATTAACTAATACTGATAGTTTTGTGACTACACATAATAACTATCCTAATTAAGTTAAAAGAAATAAAAAAGGTTACACATAATTTGTTAGGTTTCTCACACTATCTGAATGTACCAGATTGGGGAGAGGTGACGTGTCTGAGGTTTAAATCTCTGCCAGAGGGACTGAAGGCGGGAAGGGGAAAGCACTTTCACTGTGCTTTCCCATACCTTAATAGACTTTGCAATGCAATATTGTATGGTATCTACAAAATAGTTTATAACGTAATTACCGTTGTATATAAAACTCTGGGCGAGAGGCAGGCACTCCTGTACCCAAAAGTGTATTGCAGGGGGTGTGGGGGATGACGAGTCTGCATGGTAGGAGCCTTAAGGTGAACAATATAAATAAGGAATTTAACTTTTATTTTATGAACACACTGAAAAAGGGGGGTATTTGAACCCTCAACCCTCCCCCACCCCCTCTGGATGGCCCTGGGGAGTGGGGTACTTATATATTCTACATGCAGCGCTCAGTCTCCGACATAATTACATCACAAGAGGCCGGACACGCTCCAGAGACAGGAGCTGAGACCCCAACTGACTGTTTATTTTTATTTATCACTCTTGAGATCTAGATATTGATTTTAAAAACAAGAATAGTCTCATGTCAGGCAATCTCTAAAGAGTGTTCAAATTTGTATTTATTTTGGTTAACTGGTGGTCTAGGGGTAAGGTGTCAGACTTCTGTGCTGGCGGCCGGGGTTCAATCCTCGGTGCCGGCATAGATTTATCTGATTACCAAACCTTTCCTTCACCTCTGACAAGACAACTTGTGAATGTGGGGAATGCCAGGCCTCCACCGTGGTTCGGATTCCACGTTAAACTGTAGGTCCTCCATTTCATCTCACAATCACCCTACCATTACACATTAGCGTAAGTGCTTATAACCCGAACGGGTTGTAAGACGCGGTGCTGATGATAATAATAATAATAATAATAATAATAATAATAATAATGTATTTATTTTAGTTTTAAGTAGTTTTAGTAGTTAGTCTCTCTTTCCCCATTCTGAGTGACTAGATGTATCTAGTGACTCACTCTCCATTCTGAATTATGTAAAATTGTAGCAATATAGCTCATTTAGTGAACACATACGTTACTACCTAAAAATGGTTACATATTACACTTTTTACCGGCTTGAAGGAAGAAACAAGAGCTCTGTTTCCTATAACATTTCAAAATAATCAAAACGTAAAGGACACATGCTACCTCAGAATAGTTACATATTATATTATTTTATGTGTTCAAAGGGGAGAGTTGGGGGTGCGAGAAAAGTCAAGTGTTGTTTTAGTTTTTATATTAAAACTTTTTTGACTCAAATAAATAAAATATTGCTTCAGTAGAAACAGTGAGTTAAATCCTTTTCACATAGTGATATCAACAGCTGTTGTTGGAATATCTGTGACAAAAATTAATTTGAAAAGTTTCTTAGATAATGCAGGTATGCTCTTGAGATACATTTAAAAACTGTTGGTATCACCATGTGAAGAAGAATTAACTCATATGTTTCTACTAGAACAATATTTTATTTATTTGGGCTAAAAAAGTTTTGACATAAAAACTAAAAGAAAAACTAAAAAAAACACTGAACTTTTCTCACATCCCTTACATCCCCACCTCAAATGATTGCCATGGAAACTGAGATGGCGATGCTGATAGTCATTTATTCGCAAGAAGTGAGTCTTCATCACCAATATGGTGATGGTGATGTCTATGTGTGTCCAACTTTCCCTACAGAACACCTTACCCGAATTATTCTAGCAAATATCTCCTCATACATTTTTAGATGAGGAGTTATGTCCATGGGGGGCAGAAGTCCCTCCAAAGTTAAATTTGTATAAAGTGCAGTTTATCTGAACTAGGTGAAGAAATTACATCTATCACTTTTAAGAAAGCCCACCTAAAGTATTTTTTTTTAGAAAGCTGGCCCTACACTTTATTCCAACTAATTTAGTGAAGAAATGGCATAGCTATAATTTTTAGGACAGGCATTATGGTAAGGGGGCAGGAGCCCCCCAAATATATATTTATATTTATAAAGTACTTTTTAGCATAACAATTTGAGTGAAGAAATCACACCTCTTCATTTTTAAATAAGTTACGACAAGTGGGGCAAAACCCCCAAATCAATTTTTTATGAAGTACACTTTTTTTATTAATATTTATATATCTCCCCATTTTTTCTCATTTGATTTGTGGGTTTAAATGCATATACTTGGTTGACATAGAAACTGATTCTTTTAGTCGGTTGTTATTAAGAAGTATATGAATATATACTAATTTACTATAATTTTATTTAAATTTAAATATATATAAAATTATATACTTTTTACTAATTACTGACAAAAAGCATATGTATTAAACATTTAAAATTATATATATATATTTTTAAATATTTAAACATATCTATTTATATATCATTTTAAATATTTAAAACATATGCTTTTTGTCAGTAATTAGTAATAATTATATAATTTTATATAAATTTAAATAAAATTATAGTAAATTAGTATATATTCATATACTTCTTAATAACAACCGACTAAAAGAATCAGTTTCTATGTCAACCAAGTATATGCATTTAAACCCACAAATCAAATGAGAAAAAATGGGGAGATATATAAATATTAATAAAAAAAGTGTACTTCATAAAAAATTGATTTGGGGGTTTTGCCCCACTTGTCGTAACTTATTTAAAAATGAAGAGGTGTGATTTCTTCACTCAAATTGTTATGCTAAAAAGTACTTTATAAAAATAAATATATATTTACATAGTATGATTCTTGGTTTTAGATAATATGAAAGCAATAACGAATAAAAAAAAACCCCGCCAACAATACATTAGATTGTGGCTCCAACGGGCAGGTTTTACATTTGGTACCGCCTACAACCACTACTAGCGCTGAAAACTGTTCATACTCGATATGTAGGAAATATCGATCTATACTATCCTTTAACTATGGTAGCGCCCTTGGCCAGAGCCTTAGCTTCCCAACCATTAGGTAGCACCCATGCACAATAACCTACCAGAAAACTACCGACAACCAAGTCACCCCCATAGAAATATAACGAATGTAATCAAATTAATGCTAGTATGCATAGTCATGACTCAAATTTGGCAAAAGACACATAGTAGGGGGTGTGGAAAGACAAAACTGAAAACACATGACTTAAGGAAATGAAATGGTGTGTTCAACCAGTACATTTGTGTTAAAAGAGATTCACTGTACTAACTGGAAGTCAAAGCTACTTTAGATTTAGCAAATATTTTAGTGAATATGTGAAAATTCAAGAAATTTGATAAACGTCCCTGACCTTTCTCTGACCAAGCGAATTCTTTTGATTTTCCACCCTGTTTTCCACATTGCTAGACACCCTGATGGGTGTACTGTGGGTGGTTTTTACTAGATGGTTTCCATATTTTTTACTACTATTACTATTGTATTACTACCAGTTCAGGTTATCTCCCATAATGCAAATGAAAGTATATTTTTGATAAATTTTACCTTCTCCATACCTAACACTTTGGCATAATTAATGTGTATCCATAAAACTGAAACTGTAGTGAAGATACTTTGAAAAAACCAATAAAAACACTTAAGCACTGGATAAGTCAGTGTGGTGGTATATGAGCGGATTTAGTTTGATAATGGCTTATATATCTCATTTTTATTTATGTTTATGCAAATTCTATAAAGAATTCATTAATTAAAAACTTATATTTTACAAAATAAAATTACTGAAACAACCAACACACTCATAATAATTTTATTCACTATTGCGGAATGAACAGGAATTCAAAATTTAGCCACTGCAAGTATTAATTGAGGTCTGCTGGTGGCATTGCTAGTTATATTTAAACAGCGATATAATATTAAGCTACTTATTTTGCTAAGCTGTTGTAAAAAGAAATATTAGCACCATAGAATGTCTAGTGAAATTAAAATTACTATTATAATAAAACAGTCTTAAATTTTAACGGTATAGGATAGGGGAGCTTAATATGAATATAAAACCTCATGAGAAATGTCTAGAAATACTGCACAAATATAGATGTTAATTTTAGGGATATATAATATTCAAACCAAATTTCCTGATTCATAAGCTAGAAGGAACAAAATTTTAGATGTACGGTTGTATATATATATATATATTGTGGATACATTAAAAATAAATATTAAACTGGGTTACATAATTTTTTTTGAAAACCATATTTCCACAGTCAAATCTGTGCGTTATGAATTATTGGTCAAATTCTGATATTTATTTATAATCTTATTTATAGCCATTGCAGTTAGGCCTGCACAACCTTGTACAAGAAAGCAGTTTATGGGATTTTTGTATTTATATTTGCCAAGGGTCGACTTCAATACATATAGCTGAACATTATCAAATATAGTGATGTTTTGTGTTTATTCCATGTTGCCAGTTAGCAGAATCTCATCTTCAGGCCGAGAATGGCGTTTAAATCGACTTTCAGTGACTATATATATCACCAACGTAGCAAACACAACCAGAACTATGCCAATAAAATTAATCAGCAATCCTTCAGATGGCAAATCCGCATAGTCTTTTCTGAAAGAATACAAGAAATAGAAATTAGTTGGTTTCATTAAATAATATTTAAAATCACTTTATAAAGTGACTAACAAGAGATTAAATTATTGACTTTTATAATTAAAATAAATACGATTTGATGAAATTAATATTGGATTCAAATCATTAGCCGTTTCCAAATATAATTTAAATAAATGTTGAGTAACTACACCTGGCCACAGAAATTAAACCTTGGATCTTATAATTAGAATGCCAATGATAACAAAAAGCAATCCAGGTTCATCCCATATCCATGATTATTCACCACTAATTAAATTAAGCCTTGTATTGTGTGTTGTAAACATATTGATAGTTAAATCAGATAGTACAAATCTGCAGCACACTTTTCTGAATCTAATTAATCTTACAAGTAGAGTCAGACAAATTAAAAAAATATGTCAAAGTATTAGCCCCTACTTAGTGGGAAATGAGACATTGCATTATTCGCATATGACTAAATACATGGCTAAAGACTTGGGCAGATCAGTAGAGAGTGAAAATGCATATCAGGACATATATACTTGGCATTGTGTCTTACTACCCGTTTTATTTATCAGAACATAGCTCCACAGAAAAACTTTAGTAGAGTAGAGCCATAATTAATAAGGACAGTTCCTAATAATTTTAGATGGAAAGGCAGACCTATAATTAAGTAATCATGTAAAGCATTGGTGATTATTTCTACTTTTTATTTTCTTACAAAAACAAGGCAATTACAAACAGAAATTTTTTTCAAATTATAGAAATAGTTTAACAACAAGGGATAATATATAACTTTATGTCTTGAATTTCTAGGTTAATCACTTTAATTAATATTCTGTAGTAATTTGGTCTTAAATATGTCTTAATTGTCTTCGGAAACATTCACTATGATTTGTTGTGATGTTAATAGATAGCAGAGTTTGTTTGATTTTGTTTGTTGTCTATCAAATTTTTTATTAATTTTATTTCTTTGGGGTGTTTGATATTAGTTACATAATATAGTAATTGACACGTGGTCACTGTATTCCTTGCGTTGTTGCTTTAATAAAACATGCAGACACAGGTTAATATATACTGTATATTTATCATAACTAACAATGTTCTAACTCTATGTATGTAGCCATGAGCTTATTAACACTATTGTGAGACTCGCTAACCAACACACCGCCCTTGCTGTCCAAACTTATTAACGTTATTGTGAAACTCGCTAACCAACACATCGCCCTTGCTGTCCAAACTTATTAACGTTATTGTGAGACTCGCTAACCAACACATTGCCCTTGCTGTCCAAACTTATTAACGTTATTGTGAGACTCGCTAAACAACACATCGCCCTTGCTGTCCAAACTTATTAACGTTATTGTGAGACTCGCTAACCAACACATCGCCCTTGCTGTCCAAACTTATTAACGTTATTGTGAGACTCGCTAACCAACACATCACCCTTGCTGTCCAAAGCTTATTATCGTTATTGTGAGACTCGCTAACAACACGTCCAACCCTCACCGTCCTTTTCTTGGGGTATCTTCAAGCCGCACCCCAGGGCTCAACCAGTCCCACAGCTTTTCCTACCTTTCTTTTCCCAGTCACATTCATACCCTCTCTTCATCCGTAACTGACGGACATCCTTCCCTACACCAACTTTCCAATGGCCACCTCAGCTATACAATCCTAACAATGTATATTCACCCTTACAACTGCATATAATAAACCTATACCTATTCGGAAACATAGCCTTATAAACTTCAAAATACATAGTCTAATAAAATATTACTCCAACAATGTCTACATCAAGTAGAATAGTGTTAATACCATCATTTCTAAATACATGTAGGCCTAGTCTTCTTTGAAATGGACAAGATCTTAAGTATATGGGTTCAGCTTCTTTTTAGTTCCTGTGATCAAATATGAAAAAAAAAAAAAAAA